>WBNO01018791.1:0-14394 GCA_013400575.1 Peucedramus taeniatus
GGGATTTGGGAACCCCCCACTGCCAAGGGGCTTGGAAGGAGCTTTTTTCCCCTGGAAATGCTATCTCTGTTATTGCCCAGCTGATTTTAGTGTCTGATCATGGTGTTAAATGCTAATGGGAGATTTTGGGATGTGTTTTGAGTTTCTCAGAGCTCATTCAGACTGGAAACCATTCCAGTGGGTCAGAAGTAGCCAAATGGGATTGGGTTTTTATCCTAATAAAACCTAATCCCCATCCTAACCACTGTCACCAGGATTCCTAAGAGCTTTAGGTGTTGAAACTCTTGGAATTAGGGATTCAGAGTTGGAGGAATTGAAGGGAATAAGAATTTTTATATCCCAAATCTTATTTGGGACATAAGACTTATGCAAAGTCTCATTTTCTGCTAGAAGGAGAGGGAGGAGCATAGGAAAGATCAAGAAATACTCTTTATTCTAGCTCAGAAATGACCTGTGGGGCCTTCTGCTTCCCCTTTTCCTGAAATTCTCTGAGTTTGGGTGAATTGTGGATTGTTCTGAAGGGCAAATCTGCGGTGTGGCAGCGCAGAGTGGAGGGGATTGGGTTTGATTTGATTTGATTTGATTTGGTTTGATTGGGTTTGATTGGGTTTGATGGTTGTCCTGAGTGCTCTGGGATGGAACAGGCAGGGACCCACAGCACACCAGCTGTGCCCAGGGACACCCCCAGGGATGGGGAACAACCCCTGTTAACCAAATAAACACCAAATGCTGCTGTCTCACACGAGCTTGAGCAGCCTGGGCTGAAGGAGCCCGAAGCAGGGCAGGACAGGAGGAGTGGGATCCCCTGCAGCTGCTGCAGGAGCAGGGCTGTCCTGCCCAGATCCCTGAGTTTGGGCTCTCGGGTTCTCCCCCAGCTGGAGTGACCACAGAAGCCCTGCAGGCTGCGGGTGCCAGCCCGGATCCCTCAGGAGCAGAAGCCAAAGCCCAGGAGGAGGAGCAGGACCTGGTGGATGATGACATGGCAGCAGGTGAGCGTTAATTACTGCAGGATAATTAATTAACGTGCATGTGGAGCTCCCAAGCCTGCCCACAGCCAGCAGGAATAAAGGCTTCCTGTGATTCTTTACAAGTGTTCCCTCAATAGTTTATTCTGCTGGAAGGTCTCCTTTAAGGGGGCTGCATCCTGAATTTTTGTATTGGGACAATAGAGGGGAAAATGAGAATTTTGGGACAACTTCAGCTCAGCTTCTTCCTCTGATGGTCCCATTTAGACCAGTATTTGTTGATGGGATTGCTGGTGCTCCATAGGATCTTTCCAGCTTGGGCTTCCCCAAAAGCTTCCAGGTATTGAGGTCATTTCTCAAAAGAACTTGGGGAGAGGGAAACATTTTAGCTGAAAACCCTTAATACACTCCAGTGGCTTTTAAACAGTTCAGAAAATTTGGTCTGTCCTCAAATCTTTTAATGCCTGAAAGGCTTTTTTGGGTGACTAAAAACAGAACAAATGTTTTCTTTCAATAATTCACACATTTTTCCCCAGTTGGGGATAAATTCTCCTGGCTCCAGTGCTGAGAATTTGGGAATTTGGTGAATTGCCTTATGCAGGGTATATTTTGAATTGTGAATCTGATTTTGGTCCCACCTGACTAAAGTAACCTGAAATGAATTCCAAAGTGATTTTTTATTTATTCTGTGTGATATTAAAATTGTTTCACTCAAAGAAATCCAATCTTTCAGAAGAAAATACTGCAGCAAATGGTAAATTTGAGTTACTCCTGTCGAGCCTGTAGCAGTGTGAATTTTAATATCCTGAGTCCTGCAGCTCCTCTGGAAGTTTCTCTTCCTGGAGGGGTTGGGAGGGAGCAGGAGCAGCAGCTGCTCTTTCCAGCCCTGCAAAATCCAGGCTGGGCTGGAGCTGCAAACCAAACCATTGGCACCATGGGCAGCCCCTCCACCAAATCCCTGCTGCCTTTGCTCTGGGGAGGTTCCCAGCCCGTGGGGAGCTCTGGAAAATTCAGATTTATTGGGAAAATTTGGAATCTTGGTGTTGATATCCCTTGGGGAGGTTCCCAGCTCCAGCCTGCTCCAGGGAAGGTTCCCTGCCCCTGGGGAGCTCTGGAAAATTCAGATTTACTGGAAAAATTGGTGTTAATATCCCTTAGGGAGGTTCCCAGCTCCAGCCTGCTCCAGGGAAGGTTCCCTGCCTGTGGGGAGCTCTGGAAAACTCAGATTTATTGGGAATCTTGGTGTTGATATCCCTTGGGGAGGTTTCCAGCTCCAGCCTGCTCCAGGGAAGGTTCCCTGCCCGTGGGGAGCTCTGGAAAATTCAGATTTATTGGGAAAATTGGGTCTCCTTGTTGAATTTTTGCTGTGGTTTTACCCTGTGGGGCAGGAAAAGCTGGGATGGGTTCCTGAGCTCCAGGATTGCTGGCACTGAGAGCTGCCCAGGTTTCCTGGGGTGTTTTTTTGGGCTCACAGTGGGGCTGTGGTGGTAAAGTGTGGCAGGAATGTGCTCCTGGTTTCCCTTCAGCTCCCTGAAACAGGTGCTGGGGCTCCTTCAGGCTGTGCAGCTCCAGCAGTGGCATGGAGGGGAAGGAGAACTCCTGGGCAGGTTTGAAAACATCTTGTGGTTCCTCACTAAAAGTGAAATCCATCACTTAGTTCCATTAAATCACTGCTGAAATGGTATTTCTGGATTTGTGGGTACATTTTTGGTAGATAAATTGATGCCAATGACTCTGAAGCTCCAAAATCCCATTCCTCCAATCCCATCCAGTTTTATTTTGGCTGGAATTTGGGCTGAAACCACTCCAAATCAAGCCTTGCTCATCACTCTTTGTTCCAAGGGGTCCTGTTGGGAAGTTGTCACTAAAGTTCAAATCCACTTTATTTAAGTGTTAGAGATCATTGCCCTAAAGGCTCTTTCTATAATAAGCAGGTCTTTAAAAAGGAGATTCTCATCCCTCAGGTGTCCCCTCTGAGGGGGGTGGGCCCAGTGCTTTAGCCTGGTGAAAGGAGCCTGAAGTTCCCCCTGTGAGCAGCACAGGATCCTTTTTGTCCCTGCCTGTTTCCCTGGGCAAGGCTGCAGCATCCTCACCCATTCTGTGCTCCCAGCTGCTGCAGCACAGTGAAATATTCCCTCTGAAAAGGAGCAGAAAATCCCAGTGAGCCACAGGAGATGGGGATGGCTGCAAAAATCCTCATTTTACATGAGGAAAAGCACAATTAAAGAAATGAAGTTGTCATTTCTAATGCACGACACTTAAAGAGCTCTGCCATTAAATGATTCCAAATTTAGAGTTCCAGACTGTACTGATTATATTATTTTTATTATAATTGGCACTGAATTATTAAGGCAGACATAACTGAGGATGGGCTGTCAGGGAGAAATTCCCAAATTGCTCTTGGTGTGGGCCCTTCCAGGCAGGAATTGAGCTCCTTGCAGGCTGCCTTCTGTGCAGGGCCAGCTGAGGGAGCTGTGGCTGTAGGAATGGCCCAGTCCCAAACTGCACACTTGAGCACCAGCAGCTGGGAATGAGGAACCACAGGTTTGTAAAATATTCTCCTGGTCCCTGCATTTTCCTTGTGGTCACTGACACCTAGATAATACTTTCACTTCTGATTTATCTGGGGACAGTCCTCAAGACTCTCTGAGTGTTGAGCAGATTTCACATGGATAAATTCTTATTTATCCATGTGAAATCTGTTTCCAGCATTTCTGGATTTCTATGCACGAGTCAGTCCCAGTGCTGAGCCTGCTGGAAGTGCTGAGTAGCTACACCCTGAGCTGGGAATCCCCAGGGCATTCTCTGGGCTGTTCTGAGCAGGGATTAGGTTGGATTTTAGGCTGGATTCTGGCTCTGTCCCCCAGCACCTCTCCTAAAACCCCCTTAACCCCCATCCATGGATTCCCCTGCCAGCTCAGCCTGCAGAACTTGCTGGGCCTTTAATCCTTTTATTGTAAGCTGGGCTGAAATTCATTTCCCCAGAAGTGTGCAAAGCCAATTAAGGGGAGCTGCCAGTGTTAACTGCAGCCTGACCCCAGGCTCGGGCAGCAGCCATCAGAGCCTGCAAACCAGGGGCATTTGGGATCCCAGTCCATTCCCAACCCTGCAGAGCCTGCAAACCAGGGGCATTTGGGATCCCAACCCTGCAGAGCCTGCAAACCAGGGGCATTTGGGATCCCCATCCACCCCCAGCCCTGCAGAGCCTGCAAACCAGGGGCATTTGGGATCCCAATCCATCCCCAGCCCTGCAGAGCCTGCAAACCAGGGGCATTTGGGATCCCAATCCATCCCCAGCCCTGCAGAGCCTGCAAACCAGGGGCATTTGGGATCCCAATCCATCCCCAGCCCTGCAGAGCCTGCAAACCAGGGGCATTTGGGATCCCAATCCATCCCCAGCCCTGCAGAGCCTGCAAACCAGGGGCATTTGGGATCCCAATCCATCCCCAGCCCTGCAGAGCCTGCAAACCAGGGGCATTTGGGATCCCAATCCATCCCCAGCCCTGCAGAGCCTGCAAACCAGGGGCATTTGGGATCCCAATCCATCCCCAGCCCTGCAGAGCCTGCAAACCAGGGGCATTTGGGATCCCAATCCATCCCCAGCCCTGCAGAGCCTGCAAACCAGGGGCATTTGGGATCCCAATCCATCCCCAGCCCTGCAGAGCCTGCAAACCAGGGGCATTTGGGATCCCAATCCATCCCCAGCCCTGCAGAGCCTGCAAACCAGGGGCATTTGGGATCCCAATCCATCCCCAGCCCTGCAGAGCCTGCAAACCAGGGGCATTTGGGATCCCAATCCATTCCCAGCCCTGCAGAGCCTGCAAACCAGGGGCATTTGGGATCCCCAGCCCTGCAGAGCCTGCAAACCAGGGGCATTTGGGATCCCCAGCCCTGCAGAGCCTGCAAACCAGGGGCACTGGGCACATTCCCCACCCATCCCCAGCCCTGGAATGGACACATTGGCAATATTTGGGATTATTTTGTCTTGCCATCAAGCTGAGCTGGGATTTTTCCATCTCAAATCCCCAGGGGTTTTGTGCTCCTGGCGCTGCAGTTTGTTCTGCACCCAGAGCTGTTGGAGGTTATTCATTTTCTGCCTGTGATAGGGTGATCAAGAGTCCTGTCAGGAAAATGGATCAGCGTGTCAGCCCGTGCTGTGATTAAAGGGGGACGTGGCACAGGGAGGAAATACCAAATGGAAGGGCTCCTCTTCCAGGGGCTGTTCCAGAGGAGATTCTGCCTGGAGGTTCAGCTGGGGAAAAGTGCTCCTATTAATTGGGGGCTTCCCCTGCTAATTTAAAAAATAATCAAATCTTAAGGAGTTTTTATCCCCCACGCAGAGGTTTCCAGGGGGATGGTCGGGATTTTGCTGTGTCTGAGGGGTTTGGTTGGTTAATTTTTAATTTCTTGGAGGTTTGGGGATTTTGGGGGTTGTTTTCTTTTTGAGGCAGAAAATCGTCCAGTGCAGCTGTGAGGCTCAAGCTGTCACATTCCACATTCTGATGGGACACTGTAGATCCTTGCCACCCTGTCCTGGGTGAGTCTCTTGCAGGGTTAACAGAGGGCTGTCTTGGCACAGGGGGAGCAGCAGGAGGGAGCTCCAGGCCTGGGAGCTTTCCCAGGGAAAACACTGGATCCAGGTGGAGCTCCTGGAGTTTTTTGCCATTCCAGGTCGATAGATGAAAATTCTCTTGGTACAGATTGTGCTGCCCAGAGAGGATTCCCCATCCTGGCCAGGCTGGATAGTGCCTGGGCTAATGGAAGGGGGGGGATGATCCTTAGATCCCTTGCACCAGAAACCATTCCGTGGTGTGCAGGCTGCTCCCTGGGCTGCACTAAGGGTTAACTCGGTGTGGCTGCACTCCCTGCCCGGGGGGGATCACTTCCCTTCCTCCTGGAGGCTCACACGTGTTGGCTTTTCCTTTCTTCCCGGGGATGGAGGGGCCTGGCCGGGGTCAGCCCTGGGCTATTGATCCATCCTCGTGTGTGCCGGCCCAGCTCCAGCATCTGCCGAGCTCCTGCTGCCCGGGACAGGGTGGCCTGGTGGGCAGGGACCTGGAATGGGGCCTGGGCAGGACCTGGGCAGGGGTCTGGGCAGGGACCTGGNAGGGACGTGGGCAGGGACCTGGAATGGGGCCAGGAACCTGGAACAGGGCCTGCAATGGGGCCTGGGCAGGGACCTGCAATGGGGCCAGGAACCTGGAATGGGGCCTGGGCAGGACCTGGAATGGGGCCTGGGCAGGGGTCTGGAACAAGACCTGGGCAGGGGCCTGGGCAGGGACCTGGATTGACCCGGAACATCCTGCAGAGGCCTTGGGCCGATCCTGCAGAGGCTTTGGGACCATCCAGCCCAGCCTCAGGCCCATCCAGCCTGGCCTTGAGCCCATCCAGGCCAGCCTCAGGCCCATCCAGCCCAGCCTCAGGCCCATCCAGCCCAGCCTTGAGCCCATCCAGCCCGGCCTCAGGCCCATCCAGCCCAGCCTCAGGCCCATCCAGCCCAGCCTTGAGCCCATCCAGGCCAGCCTCGGGCCCATCCAGCCCAGCCCCAGGTGTCTGCTGGCTCCTCTGCTGGCTCTGGGGCCACCGCGGGCTGTGACATCGGTGGGACCCCGCACGTGTTAACGAGAGCCCGTTGGACAGTTCCAGCTGTTCCTGCCCTGCTTTGTTCCATCCTGCTTCCTCCAAAGGCAGTTGCTATCGATTTTTTCCCTTTTTTTCCCTCCCTTCCCATTGTTAGGCTTTCTCTTGTTTTTCTCTCCCTTTTGGCTGGCGGGGTTGCCTGACCACAGCTCCCAAAATTTGGTTCACTTCCTCCTTCTCCTCTGGAGCCCCACGATGTCGTTAGCAGAGACACCCCGTGCGCTTCGTTAGTCCAGCCCTCATTAATCCAGCAGCCTCATCCCATGGCAGGTGATGCCTCCCAGCAAGCAGCACCTGGGAGGGATTAAAGCTTCCTTATTTTTTGGGACAAATAGTAGGGAATTTCCAGGATGCTGGAGATGAACATCTGGGTGAGAGTGGACTTTGTCAGAATAAGCAAGTGCAGCTTCATTCCAGTAATTTCTTCAAAGATTTTGGGATTTTACTCCAAATAAAAAACCTCCCCAGCTTAGTGGAATTCAGAATCCCTGGACTGTGTTAATCTAATAGCACATATTTCACTTTTGTGCAGAATTCATAATTGTGGTTTAACATTGTTAAAATTCCATATATGAAAATATCCATTTGGTTTAATGGTGTGTACTGTATCCTAAAATTTAAATATCCTAAAATTTAATAGGAGGCTGGATGTGGTGATGGATCCTGTATGAAAAAGATGCTTTTATATCATACATGATGCAAAGAACTTACCCTGAAAAAAATCCACCCATAAAAATTGCAACTTGTCAATTCAAAGTGATCACGAAGCAACCCAAAATCCTAGACAAACACAGAGTTCCATGGATCATCTACCACTGAGCAAACAGACCTGGAAATCAGGGAGTTTGCTGGTGGCTTTTGTCCCCCCTGAGTTCTTGGCAGCTTTTGAAGGGATATTTTGACTTTTTTCAAGGTTTGTAGAGGTGAATGGAAATATGTCCACGGCTGAAAATCCCAAAGACACCATTGATGGCACTGGTGCCATTGACCCCATTGAAGCCATTGGTGCCGTAGATGCCATTGACCCCACTGGCACCACTGATGCCATTGACTCCGTTGGCACCATTGATGTCATTGGTGCCATTGATGCCATTGGCACCACTGACCCCATTGGCTCCATTGGTGCCATTGACCCCATTGGCACCATTGATGTCATTGGTGCCATTGACCCCATTGGCTGTTGGCGCCACTGGCGCCGTTGATGCTGTTGATGCCATTGACCCCATTGGCGCTATTGATGCCATTGGCACCATTGACCCCATTGATGCCAATGACCCCATTGGCGCCATTGACCCCGTTGACCCCACTGGCACTGTTGATGCCGTTGATGCCATTGACCCCATTGGCGCTATTGATGCCATTGGCACCATTGACCCCATTGATGCCAATGACCCCATTGGCGCCATTGACCCCATTGATGCCATAGGCACCATTGAAGCCATTGGCGCCACTGATGCCATTGGCACCATTGGTGCCATTGACCCCATTGGCACTGTTGATGCCGTTGATGCCATTGGTGTCATTGACCCCATTGCTGCCATTGGCGCCGTTGATGCCATTGACCCCATTGGCACCACTGATGTCATTGCTGCCATTGACCCCATTGATGCCAATGACCCCATTGGCACCGTTGATGTCATTGGTGCCATTGACCCCATTGATGCCATTGACCCCATTGGCACCGTTGATGTCATTGGTGCCGTTGACCCCATTGATGCCAATGACCCCATTGGCACCGTTGATGTCATTGGTGCCATTGACCCCATTGGTGCCATTGACCCCATTGGCACCGTTGATGTCATTGGTGCCATTGACCCCATTGGCACCGTTGATGCCATTGGTGCCATTGACCCCATTGGTGCTATTGACCCCATTGGCACCGTTGATGTCATTGGTGCCATTGACCCCATTGATGCCATTGACCCCATTGGCACCGTTGATGTCATTGGTGCCGTTGACGCCATCGGCGCGGTCGATGCCGTTGAGGCAGTGGGCGGTGTTTCTGTTGGATTTGCTCTTTGCCGTGCTGAGCCCCCCTCGGTGGCTCTCTCCCCCTGCAGGCTGCCTGGCAGGGCTGCCCCAGCCCAAGAAGGTGTCCACGTCCTACGAGGAGCGGCGCAAGCAGGCCACGGCCATCGTGCTGCTGGGGGTCATCGGCGCCGAGTTCGGAGCCGAGATCGAGCCGCCCAAGCTGCTCACGCGGCCCCGCAGCTCCAGCCAGATCCCCGAGGGCTTCGGCCTCACCAGCGGGGGATCCAACTATTCCCTGGCCAGGCACACCTGTGAGTACCCCCGGGCTCTGCCGCCTCGCTCCTGGTTCCTTCCGTTGTCCTGGCAAAGGCGGGACTGGGAGCAGAGTGGGCGGTGGAGGAATCGCTCTGCTGCCATTCTGACAGGCTTTATTCTCCTGCCAGGTAAAGCAGAGCGCTTGCACTGCGTTTCTTTGCTTTGTTGGTGGTTGTTTGTCACCTTCCGCTGCCCCTGGCTGCTCCCAGCCTGGCCTTGGGCACTTCCAGGGCTGGGGAATCCACAGCTTCTCTGGGCCCCATCAAATGCAGGGAGTTTCTGTGCCTTCCAGTGACACAGAGCTGTGGCTGTGTGCCTTTTGGAGAGGGTGCAGTTCTCTAGGAATTCCCCTGTGCACCTGCATTAATCCCTGGAGCCCTCACAACTCCTCCCCAGAGCTATTCCCTGATGGAATGCCAGCCCAGAGGAGCTGTGGCTGCCCCATCCTGTGGGCAAGGATGGCTCCCACTAGCCCAGGGTGCTCCAAGCCTTGTCCAGCCTGGCCTGGAGCAATTCCAGATGGGAGGTGATTGTAACTGGGAAAAACAAAAATTGATCATCATTATGCAAAAAAAGAGTGGTTTTTAATTTAGGCCTGTAAATATCTTGATTTGATACCTGAGAGAAGAACTGGTGTAAAAATAAAAACAAAGAATTCACTGGGCCAGGAGCAGAAAGGTTAAAATGGAATTTTAACCCAGCTCTCCAAATTTCTGTCTCTCTGTGGACAATCAGGGAAAAAAATTCATCTAGGAAGGGTCACAATCAAGTTAAATCCTATTCTTGGAGTCCATCATTTGGATTTAGCTGGATCCTGATCAGAGTTCTCAGTGTCTCGTTCCTGCCCGGGCTATTGATTTTCCCGAGCAAATCATTTCATTTTTTAAAATCCATTGGCAAGCTGGGGATAACGAGGCTGCCTGGAGCCGTGTGCCCGGAGATTCCAAGGCAAGGAAGGATATTTTGGGAATGCAGGGGCTTCTGTGCAGTGCCACTAAGAGACAGATTTGAGTGTTTGGGCACTTCATAAAGTGCTACAAGGAGCTAAGTGCCAACGCAGAACGAAACACCTGGAGGAAAATTTTAGTGTTGAGGCAGGGCTGGCATCCCCTGGGCTGCCTGAGGAGTTGTGCCCCCTGCATTTCTGCCTGGAGGGCATTAAAGGGCAGCAGCTCTGGCATGCCCATCAGCCCTGTGCCCAGCCCTGCAGGCTAGTGACCAGCTCGGGCTGGCTCTAATGGGACACGTTCGTTAGCGCCCCTGCTTCTGTCAGCACTCATTCCTCAGCTGCAGCCAGCTCCAAACAGAGGTGCCCCTGCCCTGGCACCCTCCTTTGGGTGCTGAGGGCAGAGGGGAGGGTTTCATCAGGGACTGCTGGAGGAGGCACCTTTGTAATAAAGCTCTGCTTTGGAGGCACAAAATCCACCTGGGGCGGGACCGGGGGTCGGTGTGAATCAGCTGGGAAAACTCTGCTGGCTTCTCCCAGTCCTGACAACAACAGGAGGCCTCCTCAGTAAACAAAACAAGCAACTTGTTGAGGGCAGCTCAGGAAAAACCTGATAAAATCAGCAATTATCTTTGCCACAAGAAGCAGCATTGAGGGGTAATAAATAAGGATGGAGAGATAAGGATAAATGATCAGGTTTAGCCCTCCTCCATTTATGTGGGCAGAATTGTGTTAATTTAAAAGCAGGCTGTTAAGTGCAATATTAATAAGCAATTCCAAAATGCAATATTAACAAGGATTTCCAAACTCCAGTATTAATAAGTGTTTCCAAAATGTGCAGAATCTGGATTGGGGTTGGTGAAGGATTCACCAGGATTGGTGAAGTTGTTTGGGATGTTTCTCTCCCCTTCCCTCTTAAGCTGTTTCTCAGAAATACTTGAGTTGTGTCCACTTCTGCTTTTTCCCCCAAAATCTATTTAGTGTTTCTTCTTACATAGTGAGGACACCGTGTTTGAGAGTCAGTGGGCAGGTTGGACAGGCTGGGCTGCTGGCAGAGTGGCTCTGGGTGTGTGTGGGGTCTGTGCCAGCCCCTCAGACCCCCTGGCACTGTGTGGGGTCTGTGCCAGCCCCTCTGACCCCCTGTNGTGGCAGGGTGGCTCTGGGTGTGTGGGGGGCCTGTGCCAGTCCCGCTGACCCCCTGTGTGTGTGTGTGGCCTGTGCCAGCCCCTCTGACCCCCTGGCACTGTGTGTGTGGCCTGTGCCAGCCCCTCTGACCCCCTGGCAGTGGCCCTGGCACTGTGTGTGGCCTGTGCCAGCCCCTCTGACCCCCTGTGTGTGTGTGTGGCCTGTGCCAGCCCCTCTGACCCCCTGGCAGTGGCCCTGGCACTGTGTGTGGCCTGTGCCAGCCCCTCTGGGGTCAGGGGGTCCCCTGGCAGTGGCGCTGGCACTGTGTGTGTAGCCTGTGCCAGCCCCTCTGACCGCTGCTGTCCGTGCCAGGCAAGGCTCTGACGTTCCTGCTGCTGCAGCCGCCCAGCGCGCGGCTCCCGGCGCACAGCACCATCCGCAGGACCGCCATCGACCTCATCGGCCGCGGCTTCACCGTCTGGGAGCCCTACATGGACGTGTCGGCCGTGCTCATGGGGCTGCTGGAGCTCTGCGCCGACGCCGAGAGGCAGCTGGCCAAGTGCGTACGGCAGCCAGCCCCGCGGGGCCAGCGCTGGCCACACCCCGGGGCCGCGGAGCTGGGCGGGGACAGGGGACAGGGGACAGGGGACAGGGGACAGGCCGAGGTGGGCGGTGGGAAGGGAGGGCTGGGGAGGAGCGCAGGTCCCAGACTGTGCCTGTCCCCTCCCTAAGTGTGCAAGGACAGGTAAGCCCAACCCTAACCCCGAGCTGGGCCATGCCTGTCCCCTGCCCAGGGCATCCTGCAGGTTCCTCTCAGCCCGCACCATTCCAGGATTCCAGGAAGTGTTTGTTGACAAACATTTAAATGGCTCCTGCACTGAGGAGCTGCCCAGGGCTGTTTGAATCCCAGGGATGTTCCCACATCCATCAGTGCTGAGGGCTCTGACAGCATTCTGGGGTAGATATTGCCCCTTTTATGTGAGCTTTCATTTCCTCAGCGTACAAAGAATGAATCCTTGCCCCGTGTTGGCAGGAGAAATATGGACAAATGGGATTAGCATTGTTTTTTGTCTGGGTTCCAGTTATTCCTTGTAGTGTGACAGGAGGCAGCACCACCCTGTCCCTTCCCAAAGCCCCGTTTTATGTAAATCCCGACTTCCAGCATCCGAGTGACCACAGTTCTTCTGCAGGTCCTTTTGCTCACAGTTCTTCTGCAAGTCCTTTTGCTCGTGTGATTCCACCCTTAGCTGTCAGGAAGATTAGTCTGGCTCTCTCTGCAAAGAGCAGGGAACAAATGAAGGGATCAGCGTGGAGCCTTGAGGAGCCCGGCGCAATTCTCCTCGTGATAAATTGCATAATAAGCGCGAAAGCGTTTGCTTATTAATCCATAACAAGATTTAGATTGAAAATGGCCTGTTACATTCCTGACAGATCCAGGATGGGGGGGAGATGGAAGGAAATGGAGCAGCAATGTGTGCAGGGGTTAAGTGTGGATCTCACCCTGCCGGAGCCCCGCTGAGCTCCCGCTTTGTGCCGGATTTGCCGCGGACACAATAACGGCACACAGCTGCCGGCGCCTCTCCCGGAGGTTTTATTAAAGAGCTTTTATGTCAAGCTTCTGCTTTTAGATAGA
This sequence comes from Peucedramus taeniatus, assembly GCA_013400575.1. NCBI lineage: Eukaryota > Metazoa > Chordata > Aves > Passeriformes > Fringillidae > Peucedramus > Peucedramus taeniatus. Next base: position 12,596 of record WBNO01018791.1, read on the forward strand.
AAAGGAGAAATCACATTTATTGACCAGGAAAACGAGTGGGTTTCTTTTTTCCCTGCTGAATCGAGGGGATAGCCGAGCTGTTAGGCAAAACTCAGGTGCTTGGAACTCCTGCGCTCGCCCGGCTCGTCCCGGTCCCCGAAGGTGGGGCTGTGCCAAGGGAGCTGCTCAGCTCTGAGGATAAGGAGTGTTTTCCCAGCATTTTGAGGCTTTGATGCCTTTGATGACAGGAATCAGTTTTGGCTGTGTTTTTGCTTTCTGAGTTAAGCTACAGGTTTTCATGGAGTGCTTTGGGTCGGGGGTATTTTAAGGCTCATCCCATTCCACCCCCTGCACCTTCCACTAGTCCAGGTGGCTCCAAGCCCTGTCCAGCCTGGCCTGGGACAGTTCCAGGGCTGGGGCAGCCACAGCTTCTCTGGGCACCGTTCTGATCTGAAACAGGTTAGAAATCTCCTTAGAATCAATCCATCCATCTTTATCTGTGCCTTGGAGCAATGTGACCTGCTGGAAGGTGGAGTGGGATCTCTGGGTGCTTTTGTCCTGGCTGGAATGTCCCCTCCAGCTCTCCCCTGTCACATCCTCCCAAGCCAAGGAATCCACCAAAAGCCTGTTGCTCTCCAGGAAAATACACACTTTGCCAGGCATCCTGTAAGGGAAAGCACTGCTGGTGTGACACTTTGAGAAGTGACAGAGGCACTCGGGCTTTGCTGGCTCTGGGAATCCCCTCCAAGAGTGAATGGGGGATGCTCCTTCCCTGGCTTGTCCCTTTCCATGGAACATCTGGACAGGAGTTTGGAATTTACATTGAATGTGGTTTTCCAAGGAAAGGCCAATGAGGACATCCCCTTTGTTTAGTTTCACATTTGGGAGTTTTAATTTGTGCAGTGGTGGTGAGGGATGGGAAAGGAAAATAAAGTGGTTGGGATTATAAACTCCTATTCCCAAAAAATCAGAGAGCACAGGGAAGGAGGAGGAACCCCTTCCACAGGTTATCCAGAAAAATACGTGGCTGCCCCATCCCTGGCAGTGCCCCAGGCCAGCCTGGCCAGGGCTTGGAGCAGTCAGGGATGGTGGAAGGTGTCCCTGCCCGTGGCAGGGGGTGGAATGGGTGATCCTTAAAACCCCTTCCAGCCCACAGCAGCCTGTGATTCCATGTTTCTACATTTTGGGGAATTTTTGGATAATGCGCAGGGCACGTAGAAATTTTCTTTTTGCAGTTACTGGGCACTTACCACCTCATTGCTTTTATCTTGTCACAGCAAGTCAAAGCCTTGAATTCAGGAGAATTACTCTGGCCAGGGGATTTTTCAGGCCGTGTTTAAAACACTGTCACAGACCAAAGCATCAATCCTTGGCAGGACGCTGCGGGCTGGCCCGGGCCTCCGTGGGGTGATATGTATTCAGCACATCCAGATAATTTGTTAACAAGGCCTTTTGCCCACTCTGGACAGATGCACTTACTGTTTTCAATCTTCATGGTTAATTATTCGATTTGGGGTTGATGCTGGAACACCCTGACTCCTAATCACTGCTCTTTGTTGGGAGTCCATTATATTGGAGCCGCCGCAGTGCTCCCGGTGACCTTGAGCTGACATTATAAGCTGGTTCTAATCTTTCCACTCTGTATTTCTAACGCCGCTCTCCTTTGTCCCTCCTTTGTGCGGCTCCCGTTTAGCATCACAATGGGGCTGCCCCTGAGCCCCGCGGCCGACTCGGCGCGTTCTGCTCGCCACGCGCTGTCCCTGATCGCCACCGCCCGCCCGCCCGCCTTCATCACCACCATCGCCAAGGAGGTGAGGGGC
>WBNO01018791.1:17440-27511 GCA_013400575.1 Peucedramus taeniatus
CAGGGGACAGGGGCTGGGGACACAGAGCAGGGACAGGACCAGGGGACAGGGGCTGGGGACACAGCACGGGCAGTGCCAGGGGACAGGGGCTGGGGACACAGAGCAGGGACAGGACCAGGGGACAGGGGCTGGGGACACAGCACAGCACGGGCAGGGCCAGGGGACAGGGGCTGGGGACACAGAGCAGGGACAGGACCAGGGGACAGGGGCTGGGGACACAGCACAGCACGGGCAGTGCCAGGGGACAGGGGCTGGGGACACAGAGCAGGGACAGGACCAGGGGACAGGGACTGGGGGCTCCAGGGGCTGTGCTGGTTCTGAGCTCATCCCCCAGGGCTGTTTGTTGGGATGGTTCTCCCACCATTCCAGCAGGATTTCCAGCACTCCTGTCTTGAGCAGGGTCTCAGGTGAGGCACAGGTTAAGCTGGAGCAGCTTCCCAAAAAGAAGGAGGAGCTTCCATCACACCTTGCAGCCCCTGAGCCAGCACAGCCCGATGATGATTATTGATCCCTTCCCTCCTTCCCAGCTTTTCCCTGGCTCCATCTTGATCAGGGCTGAGATGAGATGGGGGATTTGATAAAGAGAATTGATGCTTCCCAGGGAATTGGAAACAGTTCCAGCTCCAGCTGGAAATGTGCCCTTTGTTTGCCCAGCCTGAAACCCCACAGCCCCATCAGCACACGGGATTAACCACAAATGGCAGCTTTTATCCCAAACTGAACCCCCTGGATTAATAATTCCAGCTGTAATTCATGTATAACAATATTAAAGGGATTAGGCAACAGGATTAAGGTGTCGTGGAGCACAAGCTCTGTTTGCCCAATTAAACAGTGAAATAACATTAAATTCCAATCAAATAAATTTCCTAATTATTAACACACAGCTAAAATCCTGCACTTAAAGGTGCAGTAACACAGGACAGTAGTGCTGCTATTTTATATCACATCTCTACTGGAGAGAGAGATTGCAGGGAACAACTGAATTTTAGTTGATTTTGGGATGATGGGACAATATTAATATTTTCCCAGGTAAATTCTTGCTGAGTATCAGAGTCTGGCCCAAAATCCCCCCAGTTAACTCCTCAGTGCAGGTTATTTGATTATTCTTTTTTCCTTTGTGGCTGTATTTGGGTCTATAAGGAGAGACTCTGAAATATTCCATTTTTATTGATTAAATCTTGGGCTTCATCATAAATATTTAGAGCTGCATTTCAGAAATACATGTAATTTTTGTACCTAAAACCTGGGTCATTTGCACCGGAAGATTAAAGAGAAACAGAAGTTATTTTGGGTTTATTTCAAAGCAAAAACTACTTTTAAGCCTGGGCTGGAATCAATAATGTTCAGTTCCAGGTCCTTCCAGAATTAAAATCCCAGCAATCCCAGCATTAATTGGATTGTGCAGGGCTGATTTTATTTCAGTCCTGGATGCCTTGGCAAAGTTTGATTTATGTGCAAGGCAGAAAAGGATTTAATATTCCATTTGGAATGAATCATGGCTTGGCTTAATTAATTACAGAGTGAAAGATGCTGTTGTTGAAAACAGTTCTTGAGAACGGTGCTTTAAAGGTGTTTATCCTGCACCTCCAGGGAATCCTGGTCACTGGAGAGCACATCCCAAATTTCAGAGAAAAGGCAATTCCTGAGGACAACCTTGATTGGACAGGCCCTTTCTAAGCATGCCCAATAACAGAGGAAGGGATTTCCATTGATTTGTTTGTTAAATTAAATTATTAAAGCTGCTGGAACTGCTGGGGGTTGGTAGATTTCCATGACACTGCTTCAAAAGCCGGGATTTCTTCTGAATTCCCCTCATCCCTGGCTTTCCATCCAGGAAGGGGTTACAGAGTCCCCTCCTGGTGTCCCTGGGTGCTGTGCAGAGCCTGGGGCTGGCACTGCCACCACGGCAATCCTGGCCCCTTTTGTGAGGAACCCCTGGAGCTGGGGGTGATGAATACCAAATAAAGGGGGTCGAGTCTCCAGGAGGGCACCATCAATGTAAAATACACATTTCTCTGCATTTATTGGCACAGAATTGATCCGGGGGGGGGTTTACATCACCTCCAGTGGAACGGTGCAGCTCAGGGGAGGCTCTCCCAAACACTGCCCTTGGAATTGGGCTGCTGGAGTGGCTGACACCGCAGAAATCCTGCCTGGGAAGGATTAGCATCAATTAGAGAAGCACTTCCTTTAAATAACAAAGCAGCTGCATTCCCCGAAGGATTTGTACTTCTTGGAAGGAGTAAAAAGAGCAACAAGTGTGCTGCTGCTGTTGATTGCTACCTTTGTCTCACCAAAACAGATTTTATTGACAAGTATTCCCTGCTTGTTAAGTGCTGGAGAGTGGGATGGGGCTGTGTGGGATCAGCTCATTAACTGTGGGGAGAGATTGGGGGATCCTCACCTTTTCCAGGAATAAATGAATATCTTAATGGTTCCTAATAGAGCAGGCCCATTGCAGGGGCACACAGCGAGCAGGGCTTCCAGTAACCCAGGCTGGGCACAGGAGCCCTGCCAGTGGGGCTTGCTGGTCCCCAGCAGGGACTGGGGTTTTCCAGGGGAACATCATGTGGCACCATGGATTTCATACAGACTCGGGCTTTTTATCCTTCTGTGGGATAGAGGAGACATTGCCTTGTGTGGGGCTCTCGTTTTGGGGCTGCCAGCTCCTGGCTGTCCCCATTGCTGTTCTGTCCCTGTTCCCAGACCATCCATGGCCACAAGGGGCCCATCACTGCCGTGGCGTTTGCCCCCGACGGGCGGTACCTGGCCACCTACTCCAACTCGGACAGCCACCTGTGCTTCTGGCAGGTGAGGACACTCCGGCCCTCCCGGGCCAGCTCGGGGTGGGGCTGGCTTTCATCCCTCCAGGGCACGCACCGAGCGGCCCCAGCGGGGAAAGTCCCAAAGGAGGGAAGCTCACCGGGCTGCTGGGAGGTGGCCGTGCCATCCTTGAGATCCCTTCCGCCCCGAACACAAGGGGTTAAACGTCCTCGGGGCACTTCTCAAATGTGACCTCGTGCCGGTGATTTTTCCCTTCGTGTCCCGTTTGGCACGATTATTAATGCAGGAAAATCAGGGACATTAGTCATCCTAAAAGGGTTATTACTCAGGATGATTTAAACGGTGGAAATGTCAGCGGGGCTCGCGCGCTGCCGGCCCCGGGTGCCGTGATTCACACCCTGAACGGGCAGAGCCAGAGACGGGTGCCTGGGACAGGGCACTGCTCAGCATCCAGGACAGGGCCACGGCAGTGACACACCCCGGCCTTGGCAGGGTCTGCTGGGCACAGAAATGCCAGCCTTGCCATGTGGGGACACGGAGAGCACGTCCCGAGGGGCTGGGCTGGGGAATCTCAGTGCTCAGAGTGTGGAGCTGGGCCTGTTCTCCCAAGAGCAGAACCCAGCAGATCCCTGGAAGTGTCCAAGGCCAGCTTAGACGGGGCTCGGAGAGCCTGGTGGGGATGAACAAACTGCGAGGCCGCTTCCCGCCCAAAGCATCGCCTCAGCCTCAGCGGGGCTGCACTGGCAGTGCCACCGCCCGCTCCCTGGGATGTGCCATTCCCGGGGCAATTCCTGCCCCGGGCCGGGCTCTGGGCTNTGTGGGAAGGGAATTCCTGCCCGAATGCCATTCCTGCCCCGGGGTGATCTGAGCCGGGCTGTCCCCCCAGATGAACACGTCTCTGCTGGGGAGCATCGGCATGCTGAACTCGGCGCCCCAGCTGCGCTGTGTCAAGACGTACCAGGTGCCGCCGGTGCAGCCGGCCTCGCCCGGCTCGCACACCGCGCTGCGCCTGGCCCGCCTCATCTGGACCTCCAACCGCAACATCATCCTCATGGCCCACGACGGCAAGGAGCACCGCTTCATGGTCTAGGTGAGCCAGGGCATCGCAACGGCGCCGGGGGCTGGGACGGGCTGAGGGGATCAGCCGGGGGCCGAGGGGATCGGCGAGGGACTGAGGGGATCAGTGGGGGGCTGAAGGGACTGAGGGGATCAGCGAGGGACTGAGGGGATCAGTGAGGGACTGAGGGGATCAGTGGGGGGCTGAGGGGATCGGCAAGGGGCTGAGGGGTCTGAGAGGATCAGCCCAGGGTGTGAGGGGCTGAGGGGATCAGCCCAGGGTGTGAGGGGCTGAGGGGATCAGCAAGGGGCTGAGGGGATCACTGAGGGGCTGAGGGGATCGGCGAGGGTGTGAGGGGATCAGCCAGGGTGTGAGGGGATCAGCCCAGGGTGTGAGGGGCTGAGGGGATAAGCCGGGGGCTGAGGGGATCAGCTGGGGCCTGAGGGGCTGCCGGGGTGTGAGGGAATCCTGACAGGATGTGAGGGAATCCAGATGGGTCCGAGGGAATCCTGACAAGAGTCTGAGGGTCTGCCAGGGGCTGAGGGGCTCAGCCAGAATCTGAGGGAATCTTGCCCGGTCTGAGGGGATCCTGCCGGCCCAGAGGGAACTCTGGCAGGGTGTGAGGGGATCCTGCCGGCTCTGAGAGAACCCTGGCAGGGCGTGAGGGAATCCTGCCGGCTCTGAGGGAACCCTGGCAGGGTGTGAGGGGATCCTGCCGGCCCTGAGGGAACCCTGCCCGGGGTGTGAGGGAATCCTGCCCGGGCTCTGAGGGGATCCTGCCGGCTCTGAGGGAACCCTGGCAGGGTGTGAGGGGATCCTGCCGGCCCTGAGGGAACCCGGGCAGGGTGTGAGGGGATCCTGCCGGCCCTGAGGGAACCCGGGCAGGGTGTGAGGGGCTCAGCCCACCTTTGAAGCCGGCTGGCGGCTCTGACGGCGTTTGGTGCCCGCAGGAGGAGCAGGCCCGGCGCTCCGTGCGGGACCGGGAGCAGCCGGAGCCCGGCCCGGGCCGGCCCCGCCGCTGGATGTCACCCGCCCCTTTCCCCGGAGCCGCCCAGAGTCCCAGCGTTTGTTTACAGGCCGTGCTCTGCTGGGGAATGGGGGCTGGAACTGGGGCCGTGCCCGAGCTGAGCCCAGGGGTGGAGGCGCCTTCCCCAGGGGATTGGAAGCGCTGCTGTGCCCAGGCATGAGGAACAATGATAGAGTGTAAATAAATAATTTAAAAATCCTCTTCAATGGCACGCTTGGGAAAAAGCAGTATTTATATAGAAAGGTGGGTTTTGCCACCAGTGCAGGTATTTATTTAAATAAAGGACAAAGGGGGCCATTTTGAATGGAGAAAGGATCAGAATTATGGAAAAAACGAGTTATTGACTGGATGTACTGAAATATTTCCTTTGGTAGGAATATTCCTGTGTGACACTCGCTGTGACTGTGTTTCCTCCTTACATATCTGATTTTGTGGAATATTTTGTGAAATTATCTGGTTTCTGCTCATGGGAAAGAGAAGAAATCTCTCAAATCCTCTTTTATTTCAGTATCTCTGTTTGTGCAGCTTTTCCTTGGCTGCAGAGCTCAGACCTGAGGCTGGCACTACCTGCTAAGCTAAAAGTGGTACTTGGAGTCCAAAAATGAAGGAAATAATTTTTCACATGGCTCCAAAAGAGAGAGTAAATGTATTTTATTCCCGTTTGGGTTATCTGTGTAGTGCCCAGGTGGGGTTTGGAGCTCCATATCTGTGTGCTGTTGCTATTGAGCTCCAAAGCAGGAGGCTCAGGCCGTGAGGAAGGCTGAACACGAGCTGCTGGGAGCTTGGTCTGTGCCAGGGGCTGTTCCCTGCTCTGCTCTCAGCTTTCCCTGCGTGCCCCTGGCGCCGCTTGGCTCGTCCCTGTCCCTGTGGAGGTGTCAGAGTGACCCCCGGGTGAGAGGGGGGTGGTGGGGACACCCTGTGGTGGTTCCTGTGTCTCCCTCTCCCCACATCCTCTCCCTGCCCTCTGTGGATTGAAATTCCTGGTGTAAATATGCTCGTGGAATAAAACTGGACTGAAACGTGCTGTGTGTGTGGCTGTCAGTGATCTGCTGCTGCTGCTGCTGCTGTGCCCTCTCATCAGGGCTCTGCCACTAGCAGAGGTCCCCAGTCTCCTTTGGAACGACAGCAGAGTCCTGCAGACTGTGGGTTGGAAGGACATTTGGCTCCTTGCTCCCTGCTTTGTCCCCAGCCCCTCTGCAGCTCTCCTGGATCCCTCCCTTGTGCAGGTGAACTCCCCCAGCTCTGCCAGGCTGGCTCCAGAGCAGAGGTGAGCTCCCCCCAGGGAATTAACTGCAGAGAATAAACTGACAGTGTCGGGCTGGATCAGGGCTGGGATCGGGGCTGGATCGGGGCTGGGATCGGGGCTGTCCCCTGGTCAGGGCATGGCAGACAGCAGAGGAAGGCCCTGTGCCGTGGGAGGCTCTGGAGCAGCTCAGCAATCACCTGCTGGGTGTGCAAATAAACGCCACGGGAGCTGGGGGTGTGCTCAGCCTCTGCTCCTGCAGGCGGGGTGGGCAGTGCCAGGGAGGGACAGGGCAGAGCTTGGGAAATGCAAGGGCAATGCTTCCGAGCCCTGAGTGCAGATGTGCTGTGACAGGGCCGGGCTGCTCTGGAGAGGGAGGGGAGCAGAGCCACTTTAACGCCTGGCACCTCAGGGTGGGGCTGGGCAAAGGAGCCTCCACCCAGCCCCACACCGAAGGAACCGGGGCAGAGCCTGGAGAACTCCCAAAGTGGGGTGTGCTGCTGCTGCTGCTGCCCCACAGCCCCACACCAAAGGAACCGGGGCAGAGCCTGGAGAACTCCCAAAGTGGGGTCTGCTGCTGCTGCCCCACAGCCCCACACCAAAGAAACTGGGGCAGAGCCTGGAGAACTCCCAAAGTGGGGCCTGCTGCTGCTGCTGCTGCTGCCCCACACCAAAGGAACTGGAGCAGAGCCTGGAGAACTCCCAAAGTGGGGTCTGCTGCTGCTGCCCCACAGCCCCACACCAAAGGCCCTGGGGCAGAGCCTGGAGAATTCCCAACCCAGGATGTGCTGCTGCTGCTGCCCCACAGCTGGGGAGAGCTCCTTCAGAGGGAATGACAGCCCGTGGAAGCCCAGGGTGGCCCTGGACCCATCCCCTCCTGCTGTCTGTGTGTGCTGGGGCCGTTGGTGCTGCTGCCTTGGCCCTGGCCGTGTTTCCATGCTTTGGGGCGGTGCTGCAGCCCCAGCTCGGGGCAGTGAAACACCCGCAGGGAGCAGCCAGGCCCTTCTGCTGCTGCACCCCAGCTGAGGAGGCACCAGAAGAGGCTTCGCTTCTGCCCAGCCTGCTCCCAGCCCTGGGAGAACTTCACCGGCGTTCATACTTTTGTCTGAACAAAAAACCAAAAAGAGAAATCGGGAAAGATGTGGATGGGAGCCTCGGGTGTGATAAATTGACACTCGATCCAGCGGTTGCCTGGAGCGCGCTTTGAAGCGGGAGAGGCTCCTGGGGAACTTCCCCCTCTCTCTGATGTCTGAAAATTAAAAATTAATCCGCTATGAAAAATTAAAAGGTGAAACTTTCTGCTCTTTCAGCAGCAGAGCTTTTGGAATGCTGATGTGGGGCTTGGAATGGAGGCTGAGTGACATCTCCGGGAACATCACCGTGGGCTGGTGCATTCTAATATCAGATTTTAATTGATTTCTGTACATTGGAAACCTGTTTGCAAAGGACTGGGGATGCTTAAAAAGGGGTAAATATTTATTTATTGATGTAAATAACCTTAAACAAGCATTTACTCACTCCTGCAGAGCTACTCACAGTTTACAACGCAGCGAAAGGAAGGCGATGCTTCCAGCTTGGGAGCGATGCTGGAATCTGCACGCCTTGCAAGGTTTAATTTGGCTTTTTTATGAAACTGGATTCAGGCAGAAAATGGGTTAAGATGCACTTTGTTCCAGGAGCAAACAGCGAAGGTGCTGCAGCTGGGGGGAGGAGGCAGAGGCAGGAGGGAGAGGCAGGGGAGAGGATGGATGGTCCCAAGGTGCCAGAGGGCTTTCCTGGCTCTCCTGGGGTGCTGGTCCAGCACAGATCTGTTTTCCACAGGAGGCTGAGGGAAATTCCTGTCCTGAGGAGAACAGAGCAGCCTGTGTTCCGTGCTGAGGGTGCCTGCTGAGCCGGAGGAACGGGAGCACGTGGAGGCAGAGCCCAAATGCAATGTGTGAAATGGATTCGGGGGCTCAGCCCAGCCGAAAGCGGCCGTGTCCCAGCCCGGGGGAGCTGCAGAGATGAGTTCCCATCAAGTGCACTGGCTTGGAAAATGGGGAAGCTTTGGGGTCAGGCGCACACAGTCCCGGGGGAGGCTCTGCCAGGGGAAATGGGAAGAGCTGCAGCCGCGCTGCTGTGATTGCTCCTTTCAGTGTTAATTTGCCCTGGGTTTCAGTGTCCAGAGCCGTCACCTGCTCCTGCAGCACCACCTGTGGGAGGAGGGTACAGAGCCCTGCAGTGCTTCGGGCTGAAGGGACCTTAAAGCTCAGCCAGCTGGGCAGGGACACAGCACAGGACAGCAGCTCCCTGATGGAATTCTGTCAGACACAGGGTGGGGCACTGGGAAGGAGCATAAATGGGACTGGTGGGCTCAGAACCACACAGTGCCTGCCAGGGACAGCTCAGGCATCCCCTCTGCAGCTGCTGGGAGTGTGGGAGCCCAGGGCAAGGGGGGTATTCCTCTTGTCCTGAGGGATTAAATGAGATCAATACCTTTTTCTCCCAAACTGGAGGTTTGGATAATGAATTGCTCCCCGAACGTGAAAGCTGGAAATGGTCACTCTTCATCTGCACCAGGTTCCTTCTGCTGCTCTCCTTGGCTGTCTCTGCAGGGGAAAATACATTCAGGGTAACAGATATTCCTTTTTTTGGTAAAACACTGCATTATTCAGAACAAGGGCCAGCTCTATTCCTAATGGTGCTAACCTGGTTTTCCAAATCAACACCTGAAGTTAGGAATTCCTACAAATTCCACCCAAACTGCTTGGAGCAGCTGCACCAAAGGGGTGCCTGAGGGGGACAAGGACAGGCAGCCTGTGCTGGGGGGATGTGGAGCCCTGGGATCCAGGGCACTGTGGTTGGAATGCCGTGCCCTGCTGGGAAGGGCGAGTGCCCAGGCAGCCCCCCCTGCTGCTCCTCGCAGCATCTTGGCCGACTCCTCTAAGGATTTAAACACCCGTTGAAATTAATCTGCTGGATAAAACCTTTTCTTCATAGTCTTCATTAATCACCCGTCCTTCCCGTAGATCCTTGCAGGGAAATAGATTTTTAAACCTGTCAGCTGTGGTTTTGTGGGATTCATTTCGTGCCTGCTCTGTCTGTTCTCCTGCACTGCCGGGGAGGAGGGAGACAATTAACGCAGGGCTTGAAACTCCGGGCGCTCCCTGCTGCGCCGAGCCCGGGGCTGGGAACTGTGTAACCACTGGGTGGGCTGGGGCAAAAATACCGAGTTTGGGTCGGGGGCTTCGGGTTTCCCGGCGAGCCCGGAGGTTGGCAGGGCTGGAAATCCGTCCCGAGCCACCTCCCTGGGGCAGCGGAGGCTGCCAGCGGGGCTTCGGGAAGGGGAGGGGGGCTCCAGCGCTGGCGAAGGCACTTGCACACCTCGGGCCGGAGCTCATCCATCCTGGATGGAGCTCACGGAGGGCAGGTTTCCATCCGAGCGAGCCCCATCCGTGTCCCAGGCCCCACACCCCACAGGCTGCGGCCCGGCGTCCCACCCCACCGCCCCGCTGCGCTCCCTCGCTGGCATCAGTTACGGATGGGGCGGAACTGCAGGGGCCCGAGGAGGAAACGCTTCCAGGAAAGGCGGCGGAGGAGCCCCCGAGGAGCGCGGAGGGAGCGCGGCTGTCGCTGCCTAACGCAGCCGAGCAATTAGCGCCGCGCTGCCGGGAAGGGCTGGCAGCGCCTGCCCAGCGCCGGGGGGGAAAGCGGCCTCGGGGAGCTGCTGGGCACCCGAGCGCACCCCGGAGGGCATCCCGGAGGGCATCCCGGAGGGCATCCCGGAGGGCACCCCGGAGGGCATCCCGGAGGGCATCCCGGAGGGCATCCCCGAGCGCGTCCCCGAGCGCATCCCCGAGCACATCCCGGAGGGCATCCCCGAGCACATCCCCGAGCGCATCCCCGAGCGCGTCCCCGAGCGCGTCCCCGAGCGAATTCCCGAGCGCATCCCCGAGCGCGTCCCCGAGCGCATCCCCGAGC
>WBNO01018791.1:33108-50401 GCA_013400575.1 Peucedramus taeniatus
CCTGTCCCCAGAGCACTCCTGGCTGTCCTGCCCTGTCCCCAGAGCATTCCCAGCTGTCCTGTCCTGTCCCCAGAGCACTCCTGGCTGTCCTGTCCTGTCCCCAGAGCGTTCCCAGGTGTCCTATCCTGTCCCCAGAGCGTTCCCAGGTGTCCTATCCTGTCCCCAGAGCACTCCTGGCTGTCCTATCCTGTCCCCAGAGCACTCCTGGCTGTCCTGCCCTGTCCCCAGAGCACTCCTGGCTGTCCTATCCTGTCCCCAGAGCACTCCCAGGTGTCCTGCCCTGTCCCCAGAGCATTCCCAGGTGTCCTATCCTGTCCCCAGAGCACTCCTGGCTGTCCTGCCCTGTCCCCAGAGCGTTCCCAGGTGTCCTATCCTGTCCCCAGAGTGTTCCCAGCTGTCCTGTCCTGTCCCCAGAGCACTCCTGGCTGTCCTGCCCTGTCCCCAGAGCACTCCCAGCTGTCCTGTCCTGCCCTGTCCCGGGCCTGGCCCCGTGCTGCCATGTGAGGGTGCAGGTGATGTGTGAGCAGGAGCGGGTGTGACCCCGTGCCACGGAGCTCCTGCCTGCTGTGCTGAGCTGAAATCAAACTGTTCAGGAGCCAACCAGGCCAGGGCACAAAGGGCTTCTCCAGTAGAAAAGGAACAAACCACTTAAAAGTAACCCCAAACAAGTAAAAACCCCAAACAAGTGGAGAGCCCCAAACCAAGTTCTTTAAGTTTCATCTCCTAAGGCAAATCCTTTAGTGTCAAACATCAGTGCCAGGGTGTTTTGTGCTCATCATGACCCCATAAAGTCCCTGCTGGAGGATGTTTCCTGCCTGGCACTGGGGGTGTCACGGGAAAGCTGACCCAGCCAAGAGGGAGCTGGGAAAACATCCTGGCATGAGCATTGCAGGGCACTGCCATGCTTGAGGCTGGCACGAGTGGCACAGACTGGGCGTGCCCCAGGTCACCCCAGGTGCACAGACACCAGTCCCTGGCCCCTCCGCGCTCTCACAGGGTGTTCATTAATTCATTCATTCATTAATTAGCTGTCTCTCCCTCACTGGCTGTTTGGTCAGGCTCCCCGTGCCCATCACAGTGAGAGCACCCCGGGGAGCCCTTTGTTCCGCAGAGGTGAAAAATTGTACCCACAAAAAGAGTTCCCCCTGCGATCAATTCCCTCTAACAACTTTATTGATTAGCTGCAGTAACATCTCCCATTTATTAATTATGAAGAAGATGTTCCAGTGATTGCTTAAAGTTAACTGTTGTGCTTTCCCTCTGCCCTCAGGCCCGGAGTGGCATCCCCATCCCTGCAGGGCTTTAAAGCTTTGAGGATGTGGCTCTTGGGGACACGGGTGGCCTTGGCAGTGCTGGGGGAATGTTTGGTCTCAATGAACTTTCCCAGCCTGTAGAGATTCTCTAATTCCTCCACGCCCCTCTTGTGGCAGGATCCCAGAGCTGGCCGTGGATTCGTGTCCCTGCAGCACTGGGAGCAGAGGGGTGCTGTGTCCCCGAGCCTGTGCACAGGGAACAGCCAGGATGTGTCCCTGGTTTCACCGTTTGGAATTGCTGACGGCAGAGCTGACGAACGCCAGCGCTGGGACCAGGAGTCCCTCACACTGTGACTTCATTGGGCTGGTTTCAACAACCAGAGATTGTCCATGTCCCTCACCGTGGAGCTTTTCCAGGCAACGTGCCCAAACCTGCTCTGGCCAGGGGCTGCTCCCACCTCTGCTCCAGCCTCAGGGAGCCCAGTGCCACCAGGGCTGCGGGGATCATAAACCACGCTCACACCGTAAATTAAAGCAGGGAGTCAAGCGAGGGCAAGGAAGCCCAGGAGCGAGCTGGAAGCAGGGGTGAGGAAGGAAAAGGAAGGTCAGAAAGAGGGTAATTAAGGAAATGCAGCAAAGAGAAATTATACAAGAGAGGATTAGAAATGTACAATTGGTGTCGCTACCCGGGGCCATAAATCACCCGCGGTGGGAAGGAGATGCTGAAGGGAGCCGAGGGTGATGCTGGACTGATTATGAGTTTGAAATATGGCACACTGGCAAAAAATCCACGGCGATTTATCTTCTGTCACCAGCCGTCCCGGGAAGGTGGCAGCCATCCCCACACGGCTCTTCTGAGACTGAAACTCCGGGGCTGAATTGATTTCTGAGCCTGCCAGCCTGCATTCGTCTGAGCGGGTAACAAATAACGCAGGGAGGCAAAAATTGGGAAATCAAAGAGATCACAGCCACGGCGAAACAAATGGATGGGGTGGAGGACAGGGATTTGGGTACCTCAGACTCTATTTACACCTTGCAAGCAAACAGAACCCCAAATAAGCCTTTAGCACGGTGTCCTGGATATGGAAAGATTTAATAACTCACATTTGCAGTCCTACCCGCACAGAGCGATTGCCAGCCCCAGAGAAGGCTGAAAATCTATACTTTTAGCAAATATCTAGATCTAAAAATAAGAGGGGGATACAAATCCTAGCAACGCAGAGGGGTTAGCTGGGAGGTGAATGAAATCTCTGGATTAAAACATGAGCGTGTGCTGTAACTACAATCCCAATCCCAAAGCCCCTCCGTGGCACAGTGCAGGAGCAGGGCTGGGAGCCAGCCAGGAGGGCCTGGGAGGGCTGGAGATGCTGCAGTGCCGGCAGGAGGCAAAGCAGGAGCCTGAGAACAGCTCCAGAAGGATCTGCTGGCAGGAAGCACAAACCAAAAATAGGCAGTGGCAGGAATCAAGCGGAGAGTGGGGAAAATGGAGACGGAGATCAATACCTGGAGACCAGAAACACAGAGCGTGTGGACAGGTTTTATTCCTGACCTGTGCAGCCAGGGCTGAGCTGGAAACCTGGTTTCTCTTGGAGAATCCATAGCTCAGAAATGTCTAAAAATGAAACATGTAAATGAGGGCATTGACTGCAAGGTGTGTCTGTGCCTTTAGCACTCCTGAGCTGCTCGCAGAGGCTGGGTGGGGGTCCTGGCACAGGGAAAAGGGACCCTGGGGCACCTCTGCCCGACCACACAGACACAGCCCAGTGTCCCCAGACAGCGGCTGCTGCTGCTGCTGCTGCTGCTGCCCTGAGGGCGCAGGAGGGGGCACAGCCTGTGGGCCCGGGGCACCCAGAGGGAATGGGAAATATCCGTTCTCCAGCTCATCCTGGTGAGAATGGAATGAGCAGGGAAGAGCTCAGAGCTGGAGATGCATCATCCCACAGAGAAAAACCCCAGCACAGGGCTTGCTCCTGAGCACCTGGATCAGCCCCACACCCACGGCAGCCCCAGACCTCCAGCCTGGGATCCCACAGCCTCTCCAGGACACTTCACCCTTAGAACTGCCCCCATTTCCTAAAAATATTGTCCTAATTGGCCCTTGCACCTCATTTCCCCGTGGGAGCCCAGCAGCACCTCAGCCCTCCTGCTGCCCCACTTCCACTCTGGCTCTGTCTGGGACACAAGGAGGTCACGGCTCGCCCGGGATGGCCACGGCCAGGATTAGAGCCAGGGAGTCCCAGGGCTCAGGGTCCTCCCCCAGGCACAGCAGTCCTGCTGGAAAACAGATGGTGAGGAAAAATGATTGGAGGAGATTAATAATAACACTGCTAGAAAACCAGATCGAAGGGATCAGGGCGGAGCAGAGGGGCTGAGCCATAATTTGGAGCCTTGTGGGAAATGAGGAGGACAGATGCTTGCCTAAATTTGGGGATTAGATTTTGTAGCCTAAAGAAGATAATAAATGAAATGATTATGGCATTAAAGGGCTGGTCCCCGTGGACAAGCGGGTTGGGAAGACCCTTGGCATTAAGAGCCAGGAATGAGGGGACAGGTCAGTTTTAGGGCACCCTACCAAAGGTCATCTCCTGACTGCTGAGAGCTGCTTTAGCCCAGGGGAAATTCCTCCTTCCGGGGCCCTGTGGAGCATGGGACACGGATCCTGTGCTCACAATTTTCCAGGAAGCTTTAGCAAAGAAATGCCTTTTTTTTTTTCCTTTTTACCCGGCTCGTGCCGTATTTGGGCTTTGGGAAAGTCACGGCATTTCCGTGGCACAGAGTTCCAGGGACACCTTGCTGGGGTGGCTGCAAGAGCAAGGACGAGTGGAGCCACCAAGCCCAGGCTGCACTGGCAGGGGCACGCTCAGCTCAGCCGGTGCCCGGCCTGCACGCCCAGAGCTGCCCCGAACAAAGAGCTGCTTTCGTTTCGGGCGTTGTCCCCGGCTTCTGTCCCCAGATGAAGCCCGAGTGGCCCCGGAGCCGGGCCAAGGTGCCCGGTCGGGGGTGCTGCCGGCGGGCCGGGGGCAGGGCCGGGGGCGCTCGGGGATCCCTTGATCCCTCGCTGCTCTCCCCGGGAGGGTAATTGGCGCTCGGGCTGAGACGGGGATCCGGCACTGCCCGGGCTCCCTGCGCTGCGGCCCCGCTGGTTAGCAGCGCTCCACTTCAAGAGTTTCCCACCGAGAAGTGGCTAATGACCGCCCGAAAAGATGAGCAGGGAGGAGCCGCTCTGGAGGAGAGGGAGCGGCGCGGGAGAGCCGGGGGAGGAGGAGGAGGAGGAGGAGAGGGAAGCGCTTTACGAGGGGAGCCTCTCCTCTCCCCCACAAATATCTAAAAACTATTAATTTCGGGCAGCGGCTAGGAAGATATACATGAAAGGGAAATTGATTTCTATTTAAATGGTATGTTTTCATCACCTTTTTTCAGAGCGTGAACATTCATCTCTGAGTACCTGTGCTAATTGATTTCAAATGCGATTCAACACAATCACGGTAGAATAATAAATCTGGGGGCCAAAGGGAGAGGAGGGAGATCAGCACGGCCGGGACAGGGAGAGCCCGCGAGCACGGGCAGCAGCCTGTCCCGGGGCCAGGAGAAGGTGGCACAATCCCATCACAGTTCGGGGATCAGCGAGGTTTATGGATGACACAAAAGACCTACTAATCCACACGAACTCTGGGGACAGAGAGATCGCGAGCGGAATGGGGCACAACCCGGAGAGGAGCCGGGCATGCGGGGCTGGGAGGGATCACGCACCTCCCACCCGAGCAGGCTGCTCCAAGCCCCATCCCCAGCGCTTCAGGAATGCAGGGAGCAGCAGCAGCAGGAGGAGCAGGGGAGCCTGCAGGAGCTGGGAGGGCCCCAGTAAAAGCTGCAGCTGGAGATCCAGCGTCACGTGTGATGGGACACCGCAGAGGAGAGCACTCCGCGAGCGACAGCTCTGAAAAACACCCAGCTCTTAGGTGTTTGTCCTCAAATAATGGAACATGATACCCAAAAAGCTGCTGGGGGAAAATGGGCTAATGGAAGCCCCGGGTAAATGCAGGCGAGGCGGAGGGGAGCTGCTCCTGCCTCAGCATGGGGCACTTGTAGCCAGATATTGCAGTGCTCCAGCCTGTTGTGGTACTCAGGGCTCGAAAGGATGCTGCAAACTGGGAGGAGAACAGAAAATAGCCATAAAATTACCTGCAGCCAAAAAGACACTGCACAGCAGCCAGCTGAAAGAGCCTGACGTGTTTAGCCCATCAAGGCAAGAGGGGGAAATGCCCTGATAGCTGGATATGGGAACTTGTGCAGGAAAAATGATGGAATAACCAGGCACCTTTAACCTGAGGCTGCTCCATAAGGAAAGAGTCCCCAGACTGGAGCTGGGGAAGCTGTGCAAGCCCTTCCCACTGACACAGGCACACGCTCTTGGGCACGAGGGGGATTGCCAGTTCCCATTGCAGGGCCTTTGGTAAATGAGCAATCTATGAACTCATAGTGTAGGCTAAAGCTCAGCAGCAATATTCATATGGAGTTATCCCCATTTACCCGGGCTGCTTTGGCTCCCAGCTAATCCCAGCCATTTCACACATCGCTGGGAAGGGAGGGGATGCACGTGGACCCTGCCCAAACTGGAGATGATGCTGCAAATTCTCTGTTCTTTTGCTCTCTCCACTGCTGGGACAGAGACTGGCATTTTTGCTGGACTCCTCTGAAGCAGTTTTTATGGAGATCATCTTTTTTCCAAGACCTGTAACCTTTCCAGGGAGAGGGCTAGAGCTCCAAACCCTCCTCCAAAGCACTTGGAGCTCTTGTATTGATGCAGCTGGGAGTGTAAGCAAAATAAAGCCAGTGAAATAATGGCCAGTGGACAGGCAGAGACCGTGGAAAGGATATTGATTGGAACAGGGTCTCTTTTCTGCACAGCACAGTGAGCTCTGGAGGGCTGAGCTTCAGGTAATTTCTAGCAAATAATGTGTTGTACACTGTTATTTGTGGATCCTGGAAATCAAACCGGAGCATCCGGGGCTCTTGTCTAACAAGTCCCTGTAGCTAGAGCCAGTAGCTGGTGCCTTGAGAGAGGAATAAAAGCAGCAAATCAGAAAGAAATGGGAATAAAACAGAACCCGGCATGCGGTGGGATGTCGGGTGCACCCCCAGGCGGCAGCACCTTCGCTGAGTCCGTATGCAAACCCTGCCAGGAAAAGCCCCTGGGAGCTGAGTGCGATGAATTTTCCAGGGGCAGAGGTGCCAGGTGGGAGAGCCGGGACCAGCAGCTCCCGCCTGCCATCCCTGCCAGGGCCAGGACGATGGATGGATTTGTCCAGAGCATCCACTCGAGCTGCCGGCGCTTGCTGCTGAAGGATTTGGGGGCACAACACACCCGAGCAGGGCAGAAGGGGCTCAGCAGCCCTGGCAGCCCGCCCCGCCTGCTCCCGCCCGGGCAACAAAGAGATTGCAGCGGCGGTTCAGAGGTGGGGGATTTGATAAACTGGCTCATATTTTTAAATGAACAAATGACACTTCATCGTGGCCATGACAGAGGGCTCGGCGCTGCTTTGCAGTAATCTATGCCTTCCTTAACACACGGCTGCGATCCTGGCCGCCGGCAGATGAAGGATGGAGGAGCAGGCAAAAGGTTAATAGAGCATTGGGCCTTTTTTAATTGAAAAAATGACTGAGGGACCATGTAGCAGAGCGAGCAGTAATATTATTACAGGCTGTAAGTACTGTTCCAGAGACTTACTGTTCATCTGGGAGCAGAGTAATGAGCGCCGGGCTGCGGCTCCCGCCTCGGCCGGAATGCCGATGGCTCCCCGGCAGGAACCTTGGGAAAGGGACACGGTCCCCTAAATGTTTGTGTTCCTTCCCAAACTTGGAGTTTCTGCAGGAAGAAGTACCCTGGGAGGCTGGCAAACCCGATTCCTCCACGTGATGCCTCAGCTCTGGCATGCGAGGGGCTCCAGCTGGGCTGGGATTTGTGGTCAGTGGGAGAGGCTGCAGGGAGCTGCCTCCTGATCCAGCCTGTGTGGCACAGGGCAAATCAGCACGGCTGTGTCCACCTCAGGAAGTGACGGGCCTTTACACCACCATGGATGGGCCCTGTGTCCTCCCCTGGCACTGCTGGTGCTCCCTGCTGCGAGTCTGGCATGGGGCACAGCATGGAGCATCCCTGCACTGGGGCATCCCTGCACAGGGGCATCCCTGTGCCAGTTCCTGCACTGGGGCATCCCTGCACAGGGGCATCTCTGTGCCAGTTCCTGCACTGGAGCATCCCTGTGTTAGTTCCTGCACTGGAGCATCCTTGTGCCAGTTCCCGCACTGGGGCATCCCTGCACAGGGGCATCTCTGTGCCAGTTCCTGCACTGGAGCATCCTGTGGGGAATTCCTGCACTGGGGCATTCCTGTGCCAGTTCCCGCACTGGGAATNTCCTGCACTGGGGCATTCCTGTGCCAGTTCCCGCCCTGGGAATTGGATCCCTGTGCCAGTTCCCGCACTGGGAATTGGATCCCTGTGCCAGTTCCCGCACTGGGAATTGGATCCCTGTGCCAGTTCCCGCACTGGGAATTGGATCCCTGTGCCAGTTCCCGCACTGGGAATTGGATCCCTGTGCCAGTTCCCGCACTGGGAATTGGATCCCTGTGCTCCTGCCATGGGTGCCCTGGCTGGGATGCTGGCACAGAGCGCAGCACATCCCGGGCAGCTCCGTGCCCCCGCAGTGCCATCTGCTGCGGAGGTCAGGAGCAGGGATAAAGGGCACACGGGCGAGCCTGCCAGGAGGGACAGCCCGAGGGGGAGGAAGGTGCCCCGGAGAAGCCGGCGGCCGAGGGAACGCCCTGCAGCGGCGGAGGGAAGGCCATCCTCGCAGGGGGTTTGTTCCGGAGCAGGGCCAGTGCCCTGCAGGGTCAGTGTGCCAGTGCCCGGCCCCGCGGTGCCGGCAGGGCTGATTGATGAGGAGCTGCCCGCGGAGCGCTGTGTCATCCCGAGGAGCTGAGCTCGGGGCTGGGGGAAGCAGCCTGTTAAACAGGCTCTGGCGGCACTTCGGGCTGCCAGGATTTATGCTCCGCAGGAGCAGCTCTATCTGTCATCTGTGAAAAGCCTCATTTACAGAGAGACTCCGTCAGGAAAGGCAATCAGCCTGGAAGCTGCTATGCTGGGAATTTATAACCGCGGTGCCAGGGAGAGCTCGTCCCTCCCTTGGGCAGGAGCGGTGGAGGAGCTGCGGGGGGCTGGCCTGAGCCTAGGAACGGGTGTTTGCTCCCCCAGGGAATGCCCCGGCCCCGGCACTGCCCCAGAGAGCTCCAGCCCTGCAGAGGGACGCGGGGATGGGGACAGGGCTGGGAGTGCCGCTGGTAGGAACACACACATCTGTCTCTGGTGGGTGGAAGGGAATTCTCCTGGAGAAAAGCAGGGCAAAGGGAGGCACGTGTTGCCTCACCTCCGGGCCTGGTGATACCCCGGGGCTTTGCCTCTGGTGTGGAGGAGGATTCCCAGGCTTGGGAAACCACAGAATGTCAGAATGGTTGGATTTGGAAGGGGTCTTAATGCCTATTGAGTGCCACCCGTGCCATGGGCAGGGCCACCTTCCCCCAGGCCGGGCTGCAGCACAGCCTGGTGTGATGGCCCGTCCCTCCCAGGACCCCTGGCACCCCCAGCAGGGCACAGCACGGGGGGATGTGCTGTGCCCCTGGGAGCAGTGGGCTATGAGGGCAGAGCCCACGCTGGAGCCGTGCTCCATCCTCCCGTGATGGACTCAGAATCAAGGCCCTGAGAGGCGGATGGATGGCTAACATCATCATTTGTGCTGCATTTTCCTCTCCCGTGGAGGATGAGCTCCAGTTACTCCCATCCATCTCATTCTTTCAAGTCATCTTCATTCTGCAATTTCCCCTCACCCCGAAAAGAGTCAAAGATCGATCCATTTCTTTCCAATTTCAGCCGGGGAGAGGCAGAGGATGCCTTTGCCTCCCCCAGCACGTGCCTGCTCCTGTTCCTCCCCGTTCAGAGCGGCAGCACGGCCGGCTGGGTATTGATCCCTCCCTGGGAAGAGCTGCAGCCTGTGCCCTGACCTCCTGCTCACCTGCCAGAGCCAAAACCAGTCAGCTCCGTGTCTCTGCGGGGCAGAAAAGGAGTTTGTCCCCTCGAAAAGGCAAAGGGCGTCCCAGCCTGCCAGCCCAGCCGCTGCCACTCTGCAGCAGCACTGACAGGAGCTGGGAAGGAGCCCCCACAGGAGGAGGGCGAGCCCTGCCCACATCTGCAGAGAGTTGTGTTTGGTGCCAGCTGCTCTGTTCACAGGTGGGCAGCGAGGATGGCAGTGGGGGACGTGGCACTCAGATCAAAAATGGAATTCAGACACTCACCACGGAACAGCACAGACCCAAGGAGCTCTGCCACAGCACGGTCACTGTCCTGCTGAACCCACACTGCAACACAGCCTGCAGTGCCCCTTGCCCTGCCTGGTAACAGAGCTGGTGCCATGCAGCACGTGTTTCATTATCACAGACAGGGCTGAATGGCATTTGTGTCCCAGCAGGGAGCAGTTTGGATGCAGTTTGGCTGCAGGAGCCTCCAGTGCTGCCTCCCAAACTCCCTGTCTGATAACAGGTGCTTTTACAAGCATTGTTAAGTGAGATGGATTCAAAATAGGCCTGGTTTTCCCACCTGATCAATAGATCTGAAAGGAACGATGCCAAATATCTGGAGTTATTGTGCAGCACTGATGGCTGTCAGGACAACGGGCAGAGCAAAGACAAATACACACCTTTGCCTGGGTTATTACTTTAAGCCTGTTATTATCATTATTATGGGTGATTAAAAATCCCATTAATCAGATGCTAAACAGATTAAGCCCTATGAATTAATTTTCTGGAAATAACTAAGATAAACATTCTGTGCAGAGCTCATTTAATGAAATAGAAGCTGTTTATCTGCAAAATTAGGGCTGGAGCGTGGCTGAGCCTCGGCTGGAAAAATCCAGTACGGTGTGGGCACGGCGGGCACAGGCTGGAGCCAAGGCCGATTTTTTACCCATTCTAAGTAAAAGAAAAATCTTGCTGCAAGTAATTTATGATACATTACACAAAGAGCTCATTAACGAGAGCTGCAAAATAAAATGACAGTCAGTTAGGAAATAATTCCTTGATTGAGTGGTAGGGAGAGGGGGCTGGAGGGCACATGTGCTGCTGGTGGGAGGGGCTCGGCCCCACCCTGTCTGTTCCACCGGCCAGCTGTGCACACCTGGGGGAGCTGGGCCCCCTCACTCTGCACCACCCCCACGGACCTGGCACATCTGGGCATGCCAGGGGAGCAGCAGCAGCAGCAGGACCCGCAAGAGGACATTCCTCAGTGGTTTTCCTGGAAGCAATTTCACTGCCGTGTTAGCTCATTGTCATGACTAATTGCTGGCACTTTTTTAATGGTTGTGTATCACAGTCCCACCTGCTGCTGGGCCCAGACAGCTTTAGGCCTGTTCTGCAGCAGGGACCGAGAAGGAGAACCCTACAGCTGAATTAAGGATGTAAGATATCAAAATCTAAGAGATGAATACAAATAAGATGTGCTCTGGTATGTTAGCAAAACAGGGGGAGATCTGGAGCCACACAGAGGATTGTTTTCCTGCTTTATGTGCACCTCTGCACTGTGCACAACCTCCACCATTTCCCTGGGAGCCAAGACCCCTGGAAAACCATTTTCTCCTACTAACACTTAAACAAGAGGGTTCTTATCAGCTCTGCCATTAATGACAGTGATATAGGAAATGAACATTAATTGATTTTTCACCACCCTCTTCCCCTGCCACGATTATGGAGTTACCTCTGAGAGCAAAATATTGGAACCAATGGGATAAAGAAGCTTCACTGTGGTGAAGCTATATAAATAAATATGAGAGCCATGCAGGTGTGGCATTGTCCTCATCCTGGAATTATCCAGCTGTTCCTGCTGCTATCCCAGCCCTGGGGTGACTGAGATCCTGGTCTCCAGGGCATTGCTCTGCCTCCTTTCCTGTTAGGAGGAGCTTCACAGCCCAGTATCCAACCCCTAAAGCATCACCAGGGACAAGTGGACCTTCCCTTTGCATCCATTGACTTCTCCAGAAATTGCCTATGGAATTGCTGTTTCTTGTGTCTCTTTCAATAAATGGGTGTTTTTGCTGTTGCTGTTGAAAGTTCTGTGTTTGGCCTTTTTAAGTCATTTGATTAGGAAGTAGAGAGAATATTTTAGCAGCAGAGAAGGCTCTCACAATCAGCACTAGGAGGAATAATCCAATTTTCTTGGCGAAGAAGGGCAAGGGTCTTCCTAGGAGGTCAAAGCTCCCTTAGCACAATTAGAACTTTAATTAATGAAATTGCTTGAGCCTCCACCAGCAGAAGCAGCGTATTTGTGGAGCTCTGGGAGTGGAGACAGCAGCTCCCTCCTGGCCCTCCTGAGAACACCCTGAGCCCCCAAATGCAGCCAGACCCTGCTGTGGAGAACATTTATTCCAGAGATGCAACTTTGTGGCTCTTGGTTGGACGTCAGAGCCAGATTGGCCTCTCCAGCAGCTCTGCGAGGAGCGGCACGACTCACGGTGTGTCGTGCTGTTCAGACATGCTGTCTGCAATTAATATTGCATAATGGCCTCCTGATTCCTGAATTATGTATTTCTCCTTCTCAGCATCGTGTGGTTTTTTTACAGGGTTAATTATTTTCCATCATTCTGCCTTTAGCAACAGTCGTCTTAATTAAGGGGGCCAAGTTCCGCTCTCGTTGCTGCCTGGCAGATCCTAATGAAATCAATGGAGCCGTGCGGTGTCAATGGGAGGGACGCCGGCCATCCAGTCAGAGTAAAACCTTCCCTCTCCTGTTGATTAATGCATAAAATTAACCCAGCCTTAATGTCCAGCTCCTGACTGAGTGAATCACTGCGGAGTCCCCTCTCTGGAAAAGGCAGCTTTTCCACGAGCAGTTCTGACCTCGCTCATCCCGTGTGCACGCCAGCAGTGCTCTGCCACCTCAGCACACGTCCTGGCTGCCCTGGCTCTGCTTTTGGGCTTGAGGAACACGGCAGAAGTCTGCGAGCAAGACTCCAAGCCACTGTCAGCTCTCCCTCCAGTGGCTCCAGACAGGGCTGAGCAGGTGGCCCCTGTCCCTTTGCTCCTGGCCAGGGCTCTGCCAGCAGGCAGCTCCCCAGAGCCACGTGCTGTTCGCTGAGGCAGGGATTGAAATCAGCCCAGAGCCCCATCCCTGGCAGTGCCCCCGGCTCACTCCCTGCCTCTGCCCCCACACCCTCGCCTGCTGGCACCAAAAGGGCTGATCCCCAGTTATTCCTCCCTGGCTTGCATTTCCTGACAGCCCAACATTAAACCAGGCCCAGGCAGCTGTGCAGGGGAGGCTCCAATAAGTGGATCCACATGCAATATTCATGGATGGCTTCAGAATAGTTACAGATCCATCACACTTGGCAGCGGGATGGGGATGGCATGCTCTCCTAATGCTGGGCTTAAGCACCTTCTTGAACCCGAGCCCTGAGGATGGATGGCTGCCTGGAGCCGGGGGTGCCGGCACGGTCCCGCCGCTGGCGTGTCCCCATCTGTCCTGCCAAAGCCCCCTGCCCGCTCCACAGTCCCCTCCCACCTCAGGGAAGCCCTGGAAAGCCTTTTGGGACCTGTGGGCATCCCTGGCCACCCCCGAGGCGCTGCCCCTGCAGGCGGCTGGAGCTCTGGATAAAGAGCAGGGAAAACAAGGGAGCCACTGGAGCTTAATGCCCTCACTCCGGGAAAGGTTTGTTTACCAGCTTCTGGCCAGCACCACACTGCAGCTCCAAACCTGAGCTCATCCCCCAGGATTAATTTTTACACAATCATTCCGCAGCCTATGATAATCACTCCATAAAAAAATGAAGAGATTTGGGATTTTTTCCAGCGCGGAGGATTAGGTCTAAAGACAAGTAATCTGCAGGGAGCTCAGCTGCATGCACACCACTAATCGCTGTGCACCCTTCCCAGCTTCAGCTCTTTCCTTAGGGTTTTCCACTGTGGGCTGGCTGTCCTTGCTGGGGCCGGTGGCACACACAGGCAGACACGTCCCCAGGGGTCAGGCCCTGTGCCAGCCCCCACGGGGTGGCAGTGCCACGGGTCCCTGTGGTGCCCTCCAGCCCTGCAGTGCTGCAGACACAGCTGGGCTCATCAGCTCTTTCTCCACTCTCCTCTGGAACAGGCTCCCCATTCTGGGATCTCTCCAGTTTCCTTGGGAAGGAGGTGAAGCGATTGGCATGGGAGGCATTAATGCAGCACAACAAACCAGGTGGTGGGGTGGTTTTAAAATGTAATAAACTATTACAAGAAATGATGAGCTGAAATCCTGAAGCCTTTAGTAAATTCCTGGTGGTTTAACTAGGTGAAGAGTGAATAATAACCTGGGAAGTGGCAATTTCCCTGTTCCAGGGGCAGCTGTCTCTGTGTTCTCTGTGTCCCCAGGAACCTCCTTCAGCTGCAGGCCTGGCTTAACTAACCCTGGACCTGCACTAAGAGCAGCAGTGAGTGCAGGAGGTAGCAGCACACACCCCAATCCCTCCTCATGGACACACCAGGATTATTCCCATTGTTCCCCACTGAGGCTTGGGACTGCATTCCCAAAGATTCCTGATGGGATGTGACCCCATGCCTGGGGCTCCTGGCACTGCCAGAAGGGTGAGAGCTCACAGGCTGAGAGAAATCACTGCACGTTTTAGAGTCAGGAGGAGAGAAGTGCCCCTTGTGCCCAGCAAGCGTTTTTCCAAATATAATTAAAATAAGTACATCTCTACGACGGCTCTGACCACAGGGATAAGGATGCAATGCCAGGTTTTTAAAACAAAATAACGTAAGCACTTAGAAAAGGACTCGAGCAGACTTTGGGTACTTACGTTCAAAATAATTGTCCCAGGAAACCCGATTCAGCAGCCACCCAGGCTGAAAGCACTTAGGCACACGCGGGCAGGCGTTCAACAAAGCATTTAGTGACCCCGGCGCTGCATCAGCAGGAACGCGGGGCTCCGGGCAGGGAGTGACTCAGGGAAACCGCGGGGCTCAGGCGGCGAGGTCCCGCAGGGGACGGCCGGGGTTCCGCCCGCTCCCGCCTGGATCCTGCCCGGGGCCCGCCTGGACCCTCCCTGGCTCCTGCCAGGGCCCCACTGCGGTCAGACCTGGCCGTGCACGGGTCCCACTGGGGTCCCGCCTGGCTCCTGCATCCTGCCCAGCCCTCACTGGTCCCACTGGGGTCCCGCCTGGCTCCTGCATCCTGCCCAGCCCTCACTGGTCCCACTGGGGTCCCGCCTGGCTCCTGCATCCTGCCCAGCCCTCACTGGTCCCACTGGGGTCCCGCCTGGCTCCTGCATCCTGCCCGGCCCTCACTGGTCCCACCGTGATCCCGCCTGGCTCCTGCACCCTGCCCAGCCCTCACTGGTCCCACCGGGGTCCCGCCTGGCCCCAGGCACGCACGGCTGTGCCCCGTTTGCCGCTGGCTCCTGCCTCCGTGGCCGCTCCCACTGCCTTAAGGGATGTAAGGGTTCCTTAGCCCAGCAGGGTGTCCCAGGAGCTGCAGGAGCTCGCTCCTCACTCCCTGCCCCCGGGAATACCTTTGCGGAGCTGCTGTAATCCAGCAGCCTCAGCTGCTAAACGCAGCCGAGGAGGGAGAACGCTCGTGGTAATAAATGCATGGATCTTCACACCCCAGCAGGCCGACAAGCACCTGGTTTTAAAGAGACTTTAAAACCACTTGGAGCGCTGTGAGGCAGACCGAGACCCCCTTATGCTTGGAGACCCCAAACACCAGCTTCAAAGGAGGGAGGGAAATGGCAAAGATAGCCTGGGAAAAGTGGATTTCAGTGGGGGCAAATCTTCAAAGCACAAATTTCCTGTGCTGTTATAAAGACCGTGTACCTTTTGCATGAGTAAGTCAAAAGTGGGAACCTTTCCTGAGCGCAGGCCCCAGCTGACAGGTGGCTGCTCTGCTGGGCTGTGAGGCGATCGATGCTCCTGGATCCTTTTGTGTGGTGTGGCCGTGCTTCTCCTCGATGGGGGCCATCCCTCCTGCAGTGCCACCCCTGCTGCCCGGGGGCTCTGCCCCAGGACAGGGTGCCCGTGAGTGCCCGGAGGGCCGGGTCTGTCCCACTGCCCAGCTCAGAGGTTTCACACACGAGGCACTTTTCTCCTTGGAGAGCCTCAGATCTCAGCTAACCAGATTTCCTGCAGCTGCCACTGCTGGGTTTTGCTGACTTTAGGGCCGGTGTTTCTCACCAGCTGAGGGCTCGGTGCACCTGGGGCTATGCCAGGCTTGGTGGGAAGCTGCTGCCAGCCTGGGACACGTCCTTCCAAGCTGCCCCTCATCCTCAAGGCAGCTTGCAGAGCACCCTGTGCCCCTCTGGCTCGCTGGAGCTGCCCCCAGCCCCGAGCTGCCTAATTGAGGCGGGAGCGGTACCTGGGCCTCCCCGCTCCCGCCGCAGCCTCCGGCGAGCCGAGCTCTGTGTCAATTACAGGAAAATCAATGAAGATACTGTTCAGGACTCCTTTTCACCATTCAGCACGGATGATATCCTTCACTTTCTAGCACTGATTCATTTACTTTCGGCCTCTCCAGGGGCTCCTGACATATTGCTATCTCTGAAGAATCTGAAGCAAGAACTGCCTTTGTTTCCACTGCAACTTGTTGGTGGGGCTGGGGCTCACTGAGGGTCAGGGGAGAGGCTGCAGCACACGGTAGGGTTTAAACATTTCTTACCAAAACACCTTCCCGAGGTCCTCCCAAATGTCTTTTGCATGGGTGGAATCAGGGGAAAAACGTGTCCAAACACAGGACCAGAGTGCATCAATGTCCTTGCTCCAGCTGCAGGCTGCTCCAGCTGAGCTGTCCCCAAAAGCGGTGGCACCGCAGTAGTGCTGCTTCTCTTGTTGGCCATTGGATGGGCTAGGGGCAGCCTGGTCCAGTGGAAGGTGCCCATGGTAGGGGCTTGGAGCTGAATGGTCTTTCCCAGTCCAGCAGCTGTGAACTCTCCTGCAAGAGAAAAGCCAGAGAGGGGACAGGACTGTGACACCAGGGCTGCACAGGCTCACTCTGGGGTCTAATCCCACCACCAGGACTCAAGGTCAGAAACTACACGAGACAACATTAAATGGCATAGAACTGATTTCTAAAATATGTAAAGCAAAAGTCTGCAGTTGGTATATCCTGGGAAGCCTTGGATTTCACTGGGACAACACTATCCATGTTGAAGCTGGGGACACCATGCACTGGGTGGACAATAGGGGACATCAGGTGACAGTCACATAAAATGCCCATGTCCTGGATGAAACCACTGCTATTTCCTGCATTCCCAGCTTTTCTCTTGCTCCACCAAAGCCACAGGCATCCCTCAGCAGTTGGATCCAGACCTCAGGCCGAACTCCCACTGCAGACTGAAGAACCACTGGTGCAAACCCCAGCCCGGCGAGCTCCTCATGCTCCTGCTCTTCAAAGAGAGCTCCGTGCATGGAGAGCAGCAGGAAATAGCCCAGAGCAAGGACGGGGCTACAAAGACAGGATCTATTATTTATGAGGCACTTCAGTGAACTCGGGGCTCAGAGGCAGAGTGGGCTGGGGGGGAGCTTTGTGAGGGGAAAAATGGAGTTTGAAGAGACACTGAGAGTGATGCAGCACGCAGGGGTCATGTTCATGAGAGACATCCCTGGGAGTGCAGAAGGCTCTCTTGGAGTTCACGTGGGATTTGCTCTGTGGTTTAGCAGGCAGTTTAATGACCCGTGCTCCAAACACCGAGCTTTTAAAGAGCCAGGGGTCTTCTGAGCCAGCACAGAGCCTGCACTGCCCAGCACAGGCTCCCACAGCTCCGTATATGCCACCCTTGATCCATGGTGTCACAGGGAAATGGGAGCTGGGGATGCCATTCAGCCCCCCAGACATGGGCCCCCAGCAGAGACACAGGGTCCCAGCAGAGGCACAGGGTCCCAGCAGGGGCACAGGGTCCCAGCAGAGACACAGGGTCCCAGCAGAGGCACAGGGTCCCAGCAGGGGCACAGGGTCCCAGCAGAGGCACAGGGTCCCAGCAGAG
>WBNO01018791.1:51388-62657 GCA_013400575.1 Peucedramus taeniatus
TGGCGGCGGCCGCGAGGGCGGCTCGGGCACGGCCGGTAGCGGCTGCGGCTCCGTGCGCGGGGTGTGGGGGCCTGTGGGGCCTGTGGGGCGTGCGGGGCTTGTGTGTGCAGGTGTGCTCGCGTGGGTGTCGCTGTGTCTGCGTGGGTGTCCTCATGTGTGCTGCACGGATGACTCTGTGTGTCCCCATGTGTGTGCGTGGGTGTCTCCATGTGTCCCCATGTCTGTGCGTGTGCGTGGGTGTCTCCATGTGTGTGCGTGGGTGCCTCCATGTGTCCCCATGTGTGTGCATGAATGTCCCCATATCTGTGGACGGGTGTCTCCGTGTGTGTGCGCGGGTGTCTCCATGTGTGGGTGTGGGTGTCTCCAAGTGTGTGCATGGGTATCTCCATGTGTTCCCATGTCTGTGTATGGATGTCTCCATATGTGTAAGTGGCTGTCTCTGTATTTTCATGTGTCCCCATGTGTGTGCATGGTGCCTCCATGTGTATGGGTGGGTATCTCCATGTGTTTCCATGTGTGTATGTGGCTGTCTCTGTGTCTCCATGTGCCCCATGCATGTATGTGGCTGTCTCTGTGTCTCCATGTGTCTGCATGTCTGTTCATGGGTGTCCCTATGTGTGTGCATGGGTGTCTCTGTGTCCCCATGTTGCCATGTGTGTACATGGCTGTCTTTGTGTCTCCATGTGTCCCCATGTGTGTGCATGGCTGTCTCTGTGTCCCCATGTGTGTGTGTGGCTGTCTCTGTGTCTCCATGTGCCCCATGTGTGTGCATGGCTCTGTGTCTCCATGTCTGTACATGGCTGTCTCTGTGTCTCCATGTGTCCCCATGTGTGTGCGTGGCTGTCTCTGTGTCTCCATGTCCCCATGTGTGTATATGGCTGTCTCTGTGTCTCCATGTGTGTGTGTGGCTGTCTCTGTGTCTCCATGTTCCCATGTGTGTACATGGCTGTCTCTGTGTCTCCATGTGTGTGTGTGGCTGTCTCTGTGTCTCCATGTTCCCATGTGTGTACATGGCTGTCTCTGTGTCTCCATGTGTCCCCATGTGTGTATATGGCTGTCTCTGTGTCCCCATGTGTGTATATGGCTGTCTCTGTGTCTCCATGTGTCCCCATGTGTGTATGTGGCTGTCTCTCTGTCTCCATGTGCCCCATGTGTGTATGTGGCTGTCTCTGTATCCCCATGTGTGTATATGGCTATCTCTGTGTCTCCATGTGCCCCATGTGTCCCCATGTGTATGTGTGGCTATCTGTGTGTCCCCATGTGCCCATGTGTGTATGTGGCTGTCTCTCTGTCTCCATGTCCCCATGTGTGTGCATGTTTCGGTGTCTGTGCCCATCTGCAGGTCCCAGTTTGCCCTGAAGTTCCTGGACCCCTCGTTTGTCCCCCTCACCAACTCCCTGGGCCAAGAGCTGCAGGACAAGCCCTCCAAGTGGGTCTTCAACCGGAGCGCCTTTGCCCAGCAGAGGTGAGCGAGCCCCGGGGCAGCCCGGCTGTCCCCCTCCCACCGGCACTTAGGAATGCAGCTTCTGCTGAGTGCTCCGAGCTCCGAGGAATTTGCCAGCGGCAAGAGACAAAGGCTGAACCAGAGCTTTTCCCCAGACTGTTGCAGCTGTCCTGAAACCCTTGATTATTTCAGAGCAGGACACCAGGCTGCAACACACATCCTTGTACTGGAACGTGACCCAGTTTCCTGGTGTGCGAGTGCAGTTGTCATTACTCCAGGATAAATAGCTGTGGTTTAAGAGTGGAAACACTTTGGCCTGAACCAGCCATGAAAGGCTGTGTTCATGGAGGCCAAAGACACACAGAGAAAGTTCCCAGCTGCTGGCAGTTCTGAGCAAGTGCAGCGCTGCTCCTGCCTCCAGCTCCGCTCCGGCTGCGGGGGCAGGCACAGAGCTTTGTACTCTTTCTGCATACACCTATTTGCTGATTGCATATATTTAGCATTTCCATAAAAGAAAATAAAACCATGTCGCTGTTTAAGACAGCTACTGCCATTTTGGACTGTCATTTTGTCCTGACAAATGCCTGCTGGTTTAGGGACTGCCTGGTGGCTCTGCTCACATGTCCCTCCTGGGGAGAAGGAATCTGGCCAGGCAGGATGGGGCTGCTGCAGCTCTCAGTGCAGGGTTCGGGCTTTTCTCCTCCCTTCAGGCCACAGTCCAAGGACAGCAGGACAAGTAATTCCCTTCCAGTGCTGCCACACGCTGCCTCAGGAGCCATGGGCTACAGAGAGGAGGTGGCACTTAGTCCCATCTTTTCCCCAGGATGCCCCAGGCTGTGCAACAGTGGCCACCCTCAGTGTTGCTCCATCCCTGGCACCAGCAGCTCCATAAGCCTGTTCCTGTGCTACCCCCCCGATGATTTTAGCTGATGCCTCAGGAGCTGCCTTTGCACTTGTCCGTCAGCCAGAACCCATAATCAGGGCACCCAGTGGGACTCCATTAATGCTCAGACATTGGAGGATGTGAGCTGGAGGAATGGTTGTTTGTTTTCCATAAACATAAGTAAATAAAGTCCTATTCAGTTTCTAATTTTATGCCCTGCAAGGGAAATTCCCAAGCAGGGTTGGTTTTTTTTGCTTTGTAAGTATCCCTAATAACTCCCCTAAAAGCGCTGCTGTACTTGCCCAAATATGAATTAAGGAACTATATTTGCATAGATGGAGACAGCGACTGTCGCTTGGTTTTGTGATTGGAAGCTTGGTAATGACAACTTAAGTATATATACATAGAAATTGCCTCCTGTTAATTCAGTTGGATATCCTGGGTTTGTTTCACGTGCCTTGTGGCTGCCCCAGGGATGAAAGGCACACAGCCCCAGCAGAAAGCTGTCCTCACCCCGTGTCACAGCCCAGACAGGGCAGTGCAGTGCACACACACAGCTGGGTGACTGTGGGGTGTGATGGGAGCTGCACCCCTTGTCCTAAGCAGCCAATCCCCTATTTTAATCCTGACACTATTCCAAGGGGCACGCGCACAGCCTGAGCTGGCATCAGTAGGGACCAGCTGGTAAATCCAAGTGGAGCTCTAGGTGAGGAGCCAGCTCCCTCATTCCCATCTATTTATATTAATTTAAAAGCCACTGCACCATGTTGCTCGGGAAACTACTTCAGGACACTTTCAATTAAAAAAAGGAAAAATACAAGTCTATGTGGAAAACAAATCCACTGCAAAAAAAAGGGGAATTAGAACTTCATGTTTTCTGCTATTTTGCTCTTGTTTTAGGCAAGAAATCCTTCAGCATGTCGACGTCATCAAAAACTTTTCCCTGACCAAGAGCAGCGTTCGGATCGGGCAGCTGATGCACTACGATTATTCCAGCCATAAGTATGTTTTCTCCATCAGCAATAACTTCAGGTCTCTGCTTCCTGACGTGTCTCCCATCCTGAACAAGCACTACAACATCTGTGCCGTGGTCGGCAACAGCGGGATCCTGACCGGGAGCCAGTGTGGGCAGGAAATTGATAAATCGGATTTTGTCTTCCGGTGCAATTTTGCTCCAACTGAGGCTTTCCAGAAAGATGTTGGAAGGAAAACCAACCTTACCACCTTCAACCCCAGCATCCTGGAGAAGTATTACAACAACCTCTTGACCATTCAGGATCGCAACAACTTCTTTTTAAGTTTGAAAAAGCTCGACGGGGCCATTCTTTGGATCCCCGCTTTCTTCTTCCACACGTCGGCGACAGTCACGAGAACACTGGTTGACTTCTTTGTTGAGCACAGAGGGCAGCTAAAGGTCCAGCTGGCTTGGCCAGGAAATATCATGCAGCACGTTAACAGGTGGGTGGGCTTGCCTTGCATTTAACTGGCCAAATACATCTCTCTGTACAAATACATCTCTTAACTGATTTTCCCCTCATCCTGATGTGGGAGGCACAGTCTGGCAAGTCAGGACCGCTTGTTTTCAGAGCCACTGGAGTTTTGTGGTCGCTTCAGAACGGCCTTCATTTCTTTCTGGGCAGATTGATTCTGGCTCACCCTCTTGTCTCCCCAGGTACTGGCGGAACAAGCACCTGTCCCCGAAGCGGCTGAGCACAGGTATCCTCATGTACACCCTGGCTTCGGCCATATGCGACGAGATCCACCTGTACGGATTCTGGCCCTTCGGCTTCGACCCCAACACGCGGGAGGACCTCCCGTACCACTACTACGACAAGAAGGGAACCAAGTTCACCACCAAGTGGCAGGAGTCCCACCAGCTTCCTGCAGAGTTCCAGCTGCTCTACAGGATGCACGGTGAAGGACTGGCCAAACTCACCGTGTCGCATTGTGCCTAAGAACCTAAATCTTGAAGTGCCAAACAGTTGTCTAAAAAAGTGCCCAAAACCAAATTAGACATTCTTCAGATAGAATTCTAGAAATAAAACAAACACACCCCAGAATATTTTCCATCATTTAAAGATGCTTTTTAGCTACTGCTCATCTAAGGGTTTCAGCATATTTAGCGGTGCAGAAGCTTTTATCACGTTCTGTGGATGCGATTTGTGCAGCTGCAAAGTTGAAACATTTTGCATTTCTAGATAAGCCACTCAGTATGTTTCAATATCTGTTCATATTTTAGCGTTCTACTAAATGCCCTAAATCTCTTTGTTTTCTTGTTCCTTCCCATTAGAGTTAGAAATGCTACTTTTAAAAGGTTTTGCTTCTTTTGTATCTGTTGCTCTCAATAGCTCAGCGTTGCCGTGGCCGATGGAGGAAGCCACTCGGAATTCCAGCGCATCGTCACACGCAAGGTCCTCAGCGTGGATCCGGATTTCCACCGCTTGGGTATTTTCGTATTTACTGAATTTTACATTTTTTAAAGAATAACAAGAAGAAGGTCACAAAGTGGCTCATACCTTAGCTAGGTGTTTGTATCACTCTTGGAATACTTCAGTGTTTTAATTCCATTCGGGACAGATCCTAGTCCAGACCAGACGGAAGCATGTTCATTCCCATCCATCTGATACTGTTCTGTCATGTGATTTTAAAGTTAAACCACCATAATATATGAAATTAGACTTCTCTGCTGACATATTTGGTGAGAAAAGCCCCAAACCCCATCCCTCTGCTTGGGCAGAGACTGGCAGGATGGACAAAAATGGAATCCCAGGTGCTGGGATTTTTAAAACCGGTTTTTGTAGGGAAGTGAGCAGAGCTGGAGTGCAGGGAAGAGGAAATGCTATGACCAAATTTCCCCATTTATGTCTCTAACTCACCAGTCAGATGGCTGGAGTAATGTCCCCATTTTCCAATCACCAACAGCAGTCCAAGGCAGACAGGGCAGATGCTTCCTTGGCACCACAGGAAATCCAACTGTTTGGGGACAGGATAAACAATAGGGTCACTTACAGTTGGGAAATGTTGGCCATTATGTCTCAGGACAAAGGAGCCTGGGAAATAACTGGGTTTCTTATGAGTATGCTGGCAAGTATTTAACCATTTTTTACTGTTCTTAGTGAGAACTGACCCCACAGTGAAAGAAGAGGCAAAATCCAATATTTAAAATGGCAAAAGTTAATTTTTCTCAGCTTCATTACCTGTGATCAGACATAGGAGATGAGGAAGGAGATCTCCAGCACAACACCCAAGCTGAGCAGCCCAGGGGTGTCCTGGTGCCCACTGTGGCACCGCAGCTCCGCTGGCCCCGCAGCCAGGACGGTTCTCCCCCGGGCCCCAGGGTGGAGAAGGAGCTGGTGGCTTTCTCCTTCATTTGAATTATCCCACATTTCCCAGCTGTGCTTTTCCAAAAGCTGTTTAGGGCCGTGGTGGGGCTTGGATCGCCCCTGCTGGCCCATGTCCAGAGCTGCCCCAGCCCCTGTTCCTGGGGCTCTGGCCAGTCCTGCTCTCCTCACACTTGCTCAGCAGGGTCCAGCTCGAGTGCCCGTGCTCATGGAGTCACAGTGGGGCAGTGGTGATGTCGCAGGGCCTGTCCCCAGGCAAGGACTGAGTCCCCCCAGTGCCAGCTGGGCTGTGGGATCACAGTCTCTGGGAGCTGTGGGGTGGCTCAGCACTGGTCCCAACAAAGCCTGCAGGGACCCTTCTCCACATGCTGGAGCACAGAGCTTGTTTAGCCCCAAACTAGAAATTGCCCAGGGAAAGAAGGGCTCTGCACTGGTCATTAGCGAGGTGCAGGAATGAATCATTTCTCATATTGTTTCCTATGGAGCTGTACAGCAGCCGTGCTGGTCACTGGGGTCCATGGTAAAGCAGTGCCCAGCAACTCTAATCTTAATGGCAAAGAGCCCACTGGGGCAGGAGTGGCCGAACCCCAAGTGGCCCTTTTTGGCCTGTCTGAATGCCAGGTATTTTTATCAATAGGCCTTTTACCAATTTCCTGTGGGGACCCATCATTTCTCATCGAAAAAAAAAAGAAATGAGAACTATTGTCATTATATTGGCATGAAAGCAAGGAGCAGCATGCTCCATTCGGTTTCTGGAACCTCCATGGTGCTGGAGAGGGGCAGAACCCCCTGCCAGTCCTGGGCACAGCCCTGGCATCACCACCAGAACTTCCCAAAAGCACAAAGAGGCGCCAAATGCAGAGAAGGAAGCACAAAACTGACTGCAAATATTTGGAAATGGGAATACAGAAAAATTATTGACAGAGCGCCATATTACATGATTGATTTTTAAGCAAAACTCCCCATCGATGCTCCAGACCCACATTGAACATTTCAGAATCATTGATTTTAATGGGAGTTCTGCCCGTGATCGATGGCACAGCACAGCCCAAAGTAAATTGCTTCTTAGTATCAATATTCTTTTGCCCAAGCTCATGCAAGGTGGAAAACCAGCTCAAAGTGCACAGCTTTTGTTTTGCCAGGTGGGGTCTGAGGGAGAGGTGAGGATGGCAGAGGATGGAGAAGACAGTGACTGAGGAGGAGAGGGTCTTTGGGGCTGCCTCTTCCCAGCAGAAATGCCTTTGCATTGATAAACAAGTATCTTTATTATTTATTTAATTGTCATTTACAAGGTGCTGGGGGCTGCCCTCCCTCCTCAGGACAGCCAGTGGCCCCTGCAAGTGGCACCACCTCAGCTGGGCTCTTCTTTCCCTCTCTTTGGCCCCAAACCTTCCTGCATGAATTCCTGATGGTTCAGGGAGAATTCTCCTTCCCATGACTGAATGTCTAGACAAGCCAACAGAGCTAATGCAGCGTGATCAATACCTGTAAGTACAAAACATTTGAGGCTCCAAAATCCAGACAAGTCCTCCTGAGCAGCTCCCTCCATTGGGAGGCCCTGCTTGGCCCTGGGCTGCCAGGACAGTATCCAGTGCCAGCCACATCCCACTCCAGCCCCTTTGCCAATAGGAAGGGTGCCAAGGTGCTCGGGGTGTACACAGGATTGGGAATACATGTTTCCTCTCTTCTTTTATACATCTTGGGTCTCTATTTTTGTTGCTTGCATCTCCTCGGTGAATGGTAGCAAGGCACGTGAAAACAAGCATTTGGCTACCAGGTTTAATTGTAAGACTAAGCCAAAAAGCAAGAGTTTGTGAAACAGACTAACTGTGAATGGAGGCTGCAAAAACAGGGCAAATAGGATAAAGCAGGTTTTCTGTAAATGTATGTGTCTTATTTCAATGGCTCTACAGTTCAATGCCTGATGGAGTTGTTTTCGATAAAAAAAATATAAACATTAAAAAAAAAAAGAAAAAAAAAGCCAAAATTGTAATAAAGGTTTCATTAGTAAGGGCCATACTAAAAGCACTGTTTATTTTTCAATGGCTGAAGTTCATAAAGGGCCAGGGCACCTCTCAGGTGAGCGGTGGGAAGGACACTGCAGGCAGAGCTGCTCCAGCCTCACACCACGGAGAGCCTCAGAGCCGGGCCCGGGGCTGGCAGCAGGCTGTGAGTGTCCCCAGCCCGGGGCTGGCAGCAGGCTGTGAGTGTCCCCAGCCCGGGGCTGGCAGCAGGCTGTGAGTGTCCCCAGCCCGGGGCTGGCAGCAGGCTGTGAGTGTCCCCAGCCCGGGGCTGCACGCAGCGCTCCGTGCCTGGCTCCCTTCGTGACCGTGCCGCGTCCCCGTCGGGAGCTCTCAGTGTGATCCCGTGGTGTGATGTGCCTGCAGCATTGACTCATGTGCCATAACCTGATATTGAATGCATTGTTTTTAAATAAAATGGTTTCTTGTGCATTGGGAGTCTGTAAACTCCGCTGCCTCTGCTTTTTCCTTACTATTATTTCCCGAACTGCTCAGGGCCACTGATAGGTTTTACTGGAAAACTTCACCAGAGTTGCCAAAAGTGTTGCTTAATGCTCCCTATATTTCATTATGCAGTGCAACAAGCTTGGTGTGATGGATCAAATTCTGCACTCCAGTGGAATCTGTGAAGATAAAAAGTGTGGGAATCTGGGCACTGGTTGGCTCAGGGGATTTGCTCATTGAGGTGAATTACATGCCCAGGAACATCTCACAGCCCACTGCTGGTACTTGTTGCAGGTACCTGCTGCTTGCTCCAGCACTGCAGTGTCCTCACCGGCAGGAATTCTGCCATGTGTTTATAGGAGTTCACATGAACTCCCAGGCTGGAGTCCCTCAGGCTGGCAGGCACAGGAGCAGAGCCATGCCAGATCCTCTGTCTGTGCTGTCTGTGTGCTTCCCACCACTAACACCCACTACAGCTCATATATTTATCCTTGAGACCATCCTGCCAGAGAGACAGGGATTTATAGTCCTGTAACCCAGTTTGGGTATGGGGATGGGATAGGAAAAGTCCCTTCCTTCCTCTCCCACTGGTAAATGTGAGGAAGGCTCTGCTGGCCGTTGGTGCTGGGGCTGGAGGGTGCCAGTGTCCAGTGTGGGTTGAACCCCCCACCCCATGTCCAGCTCTGCCTCCAGCCCTGGGAAGGTGTCCTGAGGGGCTGGAGCTGCTCGCTCTGCAGAGAATGGGCTTGCGACAGCAGTTTCAAAATGCCGAAGAAAACACTTTCAATGTTTGTTTAAAAGCAGGTGAAAATGACACCTGCAGCTGACGCCCTGGCCAGCTGCTTTAGAGAACTCTCTGTGCCTGTGCCGTGTCCTGCACTGAGGTGTCACCCTGGAGCCACCCTTTCCTGCGTGGTTTGGGTCAGGTGCTGCAGGACACTACAGAGACCAACCCCGGAGAACAAAAGAGGAGAGGAATTAAATTCCATATTTCCAGGGGAGTCACAGCCCAAACCAGAAGGATGCTGAGCAAGAAAGCTCAGGCAGGCCAGATCAACCCCCAGGTTTGTGCCACCCTGCCATCCCCAGACACCCCACTGCTGCCTCTTTGGGGGGAGCAAGGGCACCTGGCTGTGGCACAGGGAGGCTCAGCTGCAGGCAGAGAGGAGAAGGAAAGCTAACAAAGAAACCCCCTCCTCCCTCCCCCAAGAGCAGAGGGAAAGCCTCTGGCAAAGGCAGCCATGCAGGCAGGGAACGCTGTCCTGCTGGGCAGCCCAAGCTCGCTGGGCTGGAAGCAGCAGCAGCCACCCGGCTCCCGGCACCGCTCCTGCCCACCGTGCCCAGCTGACACCTTGTCCTGCCCGGGTGACAAGGGACACCCAGCACCCTCCTGCCTCTGAGGGCAGGCACAGCCCCAGCAGACTGGAGCCTCCGCTTCGGGTGCAACTGCACCGTGCATGGATATTTACACCTTGATTCCCAGGAACATTTTGACATGAATTTGGGAAGGCACCAGAATTAGACACTACGGTGTGTAACAAAACATCCTCAGCAGATGCAGCCAGCAGGTGCAGGTTTGGAAAGAAAAACTCAAAAGCCTGATGAATTTGCTGGAGAAGGAGAAGGCAAGGCAAGGCAAGGAAAGAGGAAAAGAGAGGAAAAAGAGAGGCAAAGAGAGGAAAAGAGAGGAAAAGGGAGGACACAGACACCAGCACATCTGAGGCACCAGATTCCCATCAGGGTCTGCCCACCCACCCTCCTCCCGCCTGCCCACAGAGTCATCTCCGTCTCAGGAGCGCTGCACTCGCCTCTTTTTTCCCCAAATCAACTGCAACTTTTGCCTTCCTTTAGGAAGGACAAAAAGATTTCACGCATAAGTTGCCCTGAACAAAGGCACCTCACGCCAGGGCTTTCTTTTCTGTCTTCCTTTCTTTTTCCTTCTTCACCACAAGCTGGCAGCGGGAGGAGTAGCTGGGGTGGGGGCAACTCCACTTTATACCCGCCTGATTAGTGCCAAAAAGCAGCTCAGAAAACACTGTGAGCTCCAGAGACGC
This sequence comes from Peucedramus taeniatus, assembly GCA_013400575.1. Lineage (NCBI taxonomy): Eukaryota > Metazoa > Chordata > Aves > Passeriformes > Fringillidae > Peucedramus > Peucedramus taeniatus. The sequence goes on from WBNO01018791.1 coordinate 61,576, forward strand.
TGTGATGGCAGCATGGAGAGAAATGGATCATTATCCTTTGGGATCCAATCTGTAGGGAAACCGGGTGCTGTGGCTGTCATACACAACCTGTCTGGAAGGAGATACAGGGGCTCTGGAGAGCGGCCATCTGATCATGGAGGGTCCAAAAGGTGACATTTCTCTCCATTTCCCCTCTTTTAGTTACTGGAAAGACCCATAGAGGTGGGACTTTCACAAATACGGAGACGGTTATCAGGGCCGAGAAAAGGATGACACAAAACTCAAGGACACGGCTGCTGTTGCTGCTACTGATTAAAGGAGCAGGGAGAAGCAGTGACCTGCACAGCTGGGAGCAGCGGGCACAGCCCGACCCGGAGTGCCTTGGCACGGGTGCCCTGCATGGGCTGTGCCAGGGCAAGCAAGTCTCCACTTGCCAGCTCCACGCCAGGGTATGCTGTCCCCTCGGGCCCTGAGCCCACTGGGACCCTGGCGGCCGCTCCTCGGCTGCTGTCCCGGCTCCCGGTCCCTGTCCGCTTCCACCCGCCCTGCCCCTGCCCTGCGGAGCTGTGCGCTGCCCCGCCAGCCGCGGGGCTGAGGGGCGGCCCGGGGAACCGGCCCTTCCCTGGGAAGAGGGGAGAAGGCCTGTCCGTGTGTGCACCGGGAGCGGGCCCCCACAGCCTGTGCCAGCGGGGTGGCACGGGGACGGCGGGCTCCGGGGACTCACCATGCACCGCGCGTGAGGTAATCCATCACATCTTATTACTGAGACCGAACTCAGCCGCATTTAATAACTAATAACCAACAGCACAGATCAGCGCTGTACCTTGGTTTGCAGCAGCGAACAGGGAGGCAGCAGGGCCGGCTGTGTGCAGCGGGGCTGGGCTGCGGGACCGGGGTTGCGGAGCCGCCTGCCGGGAGGAGAACCGGGAGGAGAACCGCGCAGCCGGCATCGCGGATCCCCGTGGCCTGAGGCACGGGAGGAACCCTGGCCGCTGCCGGGGACGGTTCCGGGCCGATCCCGGGGTGCTCCCGGCGGCCCCGCACGCTACAAAGGCGGCGGAATCTTTAACGGCCCCGCCGTCCCCTCACGTCCCCTCACGTCC
>WBNO01018793.1:0-43861 GCA_013400575.1 Peucedramus taeniatus
AGAAGAGCACAGATATGCCCTTGACCCTGAGATTGTACAGAATCCTGGGATTATCTAAGAGCCATATTAAATATATAATCATCTAGTCAATCAATGATCTGCTGACAGGAGTGATAAGTGTCAGTGATATGGGCCAAACTCTGGGTTGTAGCAAACAGAATGTTCTGGGAGGCGAAACCTAAAAGTTCTGCATGTGGCTGGAGCCTTCTCAGTGCATCAGCAAAGAAAGACACAGTAACCTGCTGCTTTTAAAGGATGGCTCCAGCACACCAAAGTTTTCAAAAAACCAGGGGTGGCAACTTTACCGAGACAAAACAAAGTTCTGGAAAGAATTACAGGCAGGCTTGGACACAGGCTAAATTAATTTTTCATACCTGAGTCCTTCAAGCTCTGTCCTTGCAGAGACAAGACAGTGACTTTCTCTGTCCTAAAGTACAGGTGGTTTCCCTTCGATAAATGTGTGAGTGCTGCTCTGTTTCACCAGGAGCTCTCTCTCCCACTTGACTGCTTAGTAAATAACTTCTCAACTCAATGAGGTTAAAACCTTCCTTCCATCCCTCAGTAAAGACTTTTTTCATGCAAATTTTCTATTTATTTTATATTGGTCTCTGTGTCAAAAGCCTTTGTGATAAGTGTCTAAACACCAAAGTTGTAGCTACTGCTGAGTTTTCACTCAGCTGAGGTGGATGTTCACCTTTTCATTTTCAGGCAACCTATAACCTCTTCCTAAACTTGTCACACTTTGTAGTTTCAAATCACAATTAATTTCAACCCATCAAAAATTTCAAAGGTATCCAGGCAAACAGGTTCTTACTTCATAAATTGACGTTTGCTTGATCAGCTACTGTTGAAATTGAGTAAAGGAATGGTTGATTAATGTTCAGGAATAACTTAAACCTGTTCATTCTGGTGCTGGTTTTCTTGTCACTCATGCTGTGGTTAATTAATATGGTCACTTTTTAAGAACACCTCTGCATGGTGAAACTGAAGGCAACCTGCTTCAGAAAATAATCTATTAATACATTGTTGTGTTGCTGTGCTGCCTGGCATGAAGGCTGCCTGCTTTAATGGAAGATGTGAGGAATTTATTTTTTGTAAGTAGTGACCTTTTCTACCAGGGCATGTGCTAAATGGCAGCCAGCTTTGCATCAGGAAACAATTCTGCCTGGCAGTGCAACTGTTCATATGTTCACAAGGCATTTGAGTTCTTGAGTTTTCCCTGGCATTTAATCTGAGCTGTGCACTGGAAAGGAATCAATTTTTTTTTAAATAAATACACATATTTTTGGAATCCAGACCTGAAAATAGTATTGTTGAGTGCCCATTTTTGTATTTCACACTGTCTGAGAGATGGCTATATTGTCATTGATCAAGTATATTATTAAATGTTTGAGACATATTTGCTGCCATTTATTTCCAATTTCAGAACTGATTCAGTATGATTTTGTGAATTATCTGGAGGAAACATTTTTCAGAGGTATGTGTAGAAATAGGCACTCTTCTATTAAAAGTCAACAGAAAATGGGCACTTATTTCTCTACCTTTTCCCCTGCTCACAGCCAGTGGACTAAATTGTTGAATTGCCTTTTTTTTCTTGTTCTTTTGCATTATTATACAAGAAATGTGTGCTCTGAATGAGTCAAATTATTATTTTTTTCCTGGGAGCTACAGAAATGCTATTTATTTCATTCTAAGGAGAAAAGGCTGCTCTGATTTTATGTTGGAGTTCCACTACACAGAATTGACAAAGGTGTTTCAGTGTATTCCCAAAAATGTTTTGAGATGGATTACTTAGAATTCCCATTTATAAAAAAAGTCAAAGCCATATCTCAGCAGGACTTTATAGGTCTTTGCAGGAGTGAGATCAATTTTATTTGTTCTCTTTATTTGCACTGGCATTTGGGTTTGTTATCAATTTGGTAGGGTGAGAAATCCTGTTCTTGTGAAATCCTTGGTTTTAGAGATGAGCAGCTCAAGCAATAAAAGGGGTTTTGATTTTTGTCATGGATGTCTTTTCTTTCCAGAAGTGCCCTGATTTTGCATGCCCTGGATTTTACACATTTAATTGTTCGATTTTTTTTGTGATATTTGAGTTAAAAAGAAACAAACTACTCATATGCTTGCCTGTAAACTGTTTTGTTTGAATAGGGATATTCAGTACTTTGCCAATGAGATTGCTGCTGTGGAATAGCACAGATTTACCAGCTGCTGAAAATAGTCTGGTGTGTTAGCTGTTTCCTTTGGGTCCTATGTTTCTTTAAACAAACCATGCCATTTGTAGTTCCTGGCAACATTTCTTCTTCTTTGTGAAAAAGAAGAAGAAATGTTGCCTCCAAAAAAAAAAGTCAGTGTTGGAACTGATTTGGACCCCATTTTTAATTAGAAGCAGATGAAATAACTAATAAAAACTTCCTTTGCAAAAAGGAGAAACCCTTTCCTCCCCCATTTAATTTCCTGAATATTTTTTCCCAGTCTCACCCCTTGCTGAGGGAATTCACAGTTTCTCCACTTCAGCTTGAGAGGAAGAAACCTTGTGAAAATGTAAAACCCACAGTCCAAAAACAAGCACTGATAAAACACCTCAATGCTGCATTTTCATTCAGCTCTGAATAATAGCAGCTGCTTTCACTGATTTTCCTCCTAATGTCCCTATAAAGTTCCATTCCTACAGTTAAAATGGTACCTTGAGGTATAGATATTTTTTTATATTTGCATTAGAATGTAGCACACCTACATCCTGTTGTGTAAGGTGGATGGAATGTAATACATTTTAGTGGATATAATTAGCAAGATCTTCACTATTGGGAAGCATGAATGAGCAATAAATGTTAAAGTTTTAAAATTTATTAGTCTGCATAAAGGCTATGAAGGTTTCTGTCAATTGGAACTGGGCCAAAATGGATTTCTCATGATTTAAAGAACCAGATGAACTCTCTGTATTTCTTAATTTTGTTTGTTTGTTTGTTTGTTTGTTTGTTTTTGTGTGTGTTTTTTTTGTTTGTTTGTTGGTTTTTCTCCTTTTGTTTTTTCTTCATTTCTTTGTGTAAAAAAATCAGTCAAAGCAGTACTTCACTGCAGAAGACCAGATTGGTTTTTTAGTTCTTTGTAAGAAATTGTTAGAATTTAATGAATTGCATACTAACAATTATTACAAAGAATTTCATAATAATAAATCATAAAGAATTTTATAGTAATAAACTATTATTATAAATACCAGGATTACTAGGAAGTTTATTTTATTTATGACTAAGTAGGTAGCTACTCAAATTTATGTTTATATTTCCTATTATGTGTCTATTACTGTGTGTGTTATATTTAAAGTATACATAGCAGAACAGAAGAATTTCAGAGTCTGAGACTGTTCCTATGTCTTTGTTTGTTTTAATTTTAAAATCTCAATAAATGTAAAAGTTTCTTTCTTCTGCCTTTTGCAGTTTACCCCATGGGGGAGTCTGAAGTGTGTTTGGATATCTGCATTAGGAACAATCCACATTATTTGATGCCTAAGCTATTTTGTCTATCCTCAGAAGTTAAGATTAGGATAAAAGCAGCAAAGAGCTGCTTCTGGTATCACCTCTGGAGTGAAAACTCTCCCTTAGCATGATCAGAAATTTAACTTGGAGCTACTTCTGCTTGCAGCTTGGTTAGAAAAGCTAACAAAAAAGGCATTTGTGATCTTACCTAAAGTGAATATTTACATCTGGGGTTCCTCATTTATTCTTTTGAACAAAATAATCAAAAGTATACATTAAATGACCTGTGAATTCCCTGCTCTCCTTGGATTTCTGTTTTTGCTTTGTGTCATTGGATGGATGGTGAAAAGTTGTTTTTCCTGTGGAGCACGCAGCCTGTCATGCTGCTTTAAACTGCTTTTAGTTCCAGCCCACTGGTCTGGGCTTCCCAGGAAATGCCAGCTGACCATGGGAAGAGGCTCAGCTCAGCAGAACAAATCCCATCCTGTCACAGTGGATGGGGAATCTCATGGAAAAGGCTCTGCAGTCGCCTCTGTGTAACCCCTAGCTCTGAGCAGCTCCTAAGGATTTCCCTTTTTGTGCTGCCCAAATCCTACAAGCCAGCATCTCTTCAGACTCCCCTGTTTCTCTGTGACCTGACATTTGCTCCCCTGTGATGCACAGGGCCAGCCTGCTTGCCAGCTTTTCCTAAATTAGGAAATAGCATCTAATGTGAGGTTGGGGACACTCCAGAGGCAGCTGTTCCGTGCAGGGCTCAGCACAGATATGAGTGCTTGGAGCTAAAGGATGAGCAGCACTGCAGGACTCAGCAGCACCACACACTGAGAGAAATATTTCCAGAACTTCCCTTTCCATAGGAAACTTCCTTTAAAGGGGAATTTTGGGGGAAATAGCTGTCTTCCAGTGATGGTTTGCCAGGGCTGATGTAGCTCTTGTAAACTAACAGGGTATCACATCAGGACAATCACATCAGGACACCCGACTTTTCTGCCTTCTGTGCTCTTCAGTAACTTTGGTCAGAATCCAGCAGATTTAATAGAAATTACTTTATCAATATGAATAACTCTGAGGTCAAGCCTTGCTCTTTGCCTGTGGTTTTAGCCAGTGGATAAAGTGGTTTCTTTTCCTGCACATGTCTTGAATTCCTCTGATCATGTTACCAACTCCTTTCAAAAAGGGCTGGCAATATGAAAAAACACACTTGCAAAGATTTTGACAACTTGGAAATTTCAGATGTCAAGAATACAGGGTTTAAACACAATGAATCTTGGCTTTACTTGCAGAATAGTTTAGTATGCCCTAAAATATGTCTTACTATCCATGTTTGGGTCATTTGGCTTGTTGAATATGAGGCATTCAAACTCTGTGTCAATACAGTTCAGGCTTGCTGTCCTTAATGTAATAATTTGATGTCCTTTATGATATAATTGTAGATCTATCAGTGCTGATAGATGAACCTCAGAAGAGATTGATAAGGCTTTTTTCTTTCCCAAGTTTATGCTGGTTGAAGACTGGTGTGATTTCACCTGCCAGTCTTACAGTGCTCTAGCTATACATTGTTCATAAACCCATTTTTTGTGGTTTTAATCTATTTTTTGTGTTTGGGTTTGTTTTTTTTCCCGACTTTTCTAATTAATCAAATATTGTGGGAGGGAGAGAGGGGTAGAAAAAGCTGTCAGGAGATTGTATCAAAGACAATCCTCTCTGCACTAATCTTCAGCCCTCTCCTTGAGTTCTCTCTGATTTCTGAGGCAGCTCACCCTGGCTGAACTCTGTCACAGGGGCTCTCACAAAAGAGGGACCTCTGATCTGACAAATCGATCTGCAGAGAGGGAGAGTTAAGGGGAAACGACCTCCCTAACAAGGGCTGGAGCCTTTTCCTGGCAAGCCTGGAGCTGCAGGGAGGATGGGGAGAGCACAGGGGGAGCATCCCTGCTCAGGAACCAGGGCTGAGGATGGAGGGAGGCAACAAAAGGCTCTCAGCTTCTGGCCTCATCATCCCGACAAGGGAAACAACTGCATCTGATTTAGAGGCTCTTAAGTGGAGGTCAATTGCCAATAATTGGGCTAATTAAAAACAAATACTGAAACGATATTACAAGTCCAGCCCGGACTCTACTGAAGTCAGGTAATTAGAGGTTGGAACCATCAATTAAAATCTGCAGGGGAGAAGTTGGTGTGGTTAAGGGACAAGCTGGATGTTTTAAAGAAGCTAATAAAAAAGTGGATGGTAATTGGCACAACCCCTCATTTAGCATGAAATCTTTTGTTTTAAAAGCAGGGGCTGTCACTTGCAATGAGCTCTAATGGTTTTTTAATTTTACAGCCATAGTGTAGGTAGGAAGATAATTTGGCAATGTATAGATCGATATACATTTAATTAGAGTCACTAAAGCAACATGTTAGCAGGTACATTTCACTGTGACAGAGCCACAGAGTCCTTCTGAAAATATTCAAAGTACCATGGTGTAATCTCCTGTATATCAGTTCTCAAGGAATTAAACTTTTGGGTTGCACCCCCAAGAAGTTTAGCACCTCAAAGTAAGTAAGTTCAGCATCACAGTTATCAGAATATTGTCTGTCTAAACTATTTCAGCCCAGACAGTTTACTGCCAAGATGTTTTGGTAATAATTTTAAGCATGAATAGCATGGATTCCTCTGAGAGGAGGTATTAGAAGATAAAAATGGTTTTCTGTATTTTTAAGCAAAACAATCCCAGCAAATTCAACCAGTTTAAAAAAAAAGTAACATAGAGTAACCTGCTTCTGGTATCACCTCTGGAATGAAAACTCTCACTGAGCATGGTCACAAATATAACTTGGAGCTGCTTGCAGCTTGGTTAGAAAAGCTAGCAAAAAAAGCATTTGTGATCTTACCTAAAGAGAGTATTTACATCTGGGGTTCCTCATTTATTCTTTTGAACAAAATAATCAAAAGCAGACATTAAATGACCTGTGAAATTATAGGAAATCTAAAGAATTTTATAGCATCCATTTTTCTATCAGCATCTCCCGAGGCAGCAGCTCAAGTATCTGAGAAGTATAAAATACAAGCAAAATTTATACAAGGAGTATTTTTAAAATATTTATATAAGTGTGGCTGTAGAAAGATAACTGATGGAAATGACACATCAGTGGTTGATACACACAGTGGAATAAGGGAAATTATGTTTTTCCTTAGCTCACAGTTGGACTGTGATGTGTGTTGCTTCAGTGCTACTTGAGGAATTTCTGCATCTGGAATTTGCTGAGATTCTCTCTCCTGAGGATGCTCTGGTATCTGATGCTGCAGCTTCTCCTGGTGTTGGGGTGTTGCAGAGTTGTTTTCTTTTCAGCAGGACATCAGCATCTGCAATCAACTGGTGAGCAGAATTCCATTAAAACTGGATTATTAGAGAGGTAGAAGAGGTGTTTCATGCTTCTGCACAAAGATATTTATAAAGCACAGCAAAATAGTTACAGCACTCTAATTTTTTACCCAGCTGCAGCAAGACATGCTGGAGGCAGAGGACATAGTTGGAACAAAAAGATTTTTGTTCAGCCACAAGCACCCCCCCCAAAAAAAAAAAAACAAACCCACAAAAAAACAAAACAAAAACAAAAAACCAAACCAAACCAAAACAAAAACAAAACAAAAAAAAAAAAAAAAAAAGGGAAAAAAAAAAAAAAACAAAAAAAAACAAAAAAAAAAAAAAAAAAAAAAAAAAAAAAAAAGGGAAAAAAAAAAAAACATACCAAGCTACCTACCTATGAGCCAGAAGAAAGGCAGCAAATGAAGTGTGAACGAACATGTGGACAAATAATAAATAATAATTTGCTATTTTTCTCCATACCCAGGCAATGCACTAAGGTTCCTGTGCATCCAAAATGAATGTGAAATTGAACCAGTGTGAACAGGAGCATTTGTTTTGCCCTCAAAATTAATTGTAAAAGAAGTCCTCCATAAATACTTCAGTTTTGCATGATTCTAAAAAATAAAGCAGTTAAAGCATAAAATGAAGGTGAGTGTTATTAATAAAGCCAAAGTAGGAAAATGCCTTGACAAATAAGAAAATGAAATTTTATCTGCCAATGTAATGAAGCCTTCCTCATGTCACTGGAATTCACCAGTACATCCCGAGATGTTTTTTAATAGTTCTAGAAATGTGTCCCAAATAACACCACATCTCAGAGAGCAGGGGGAAAAGAGAGGGAGAGAGAAAGATTTCAAAATCTAATAAATGCCTGGTTGTTATCTTCAAAATAACATCAAAAGTCATGTAGGAGTTGAATAACCACAGAAAACTTGCTAAATTCTCTCATTTTTCTACAATTTTACTATTTGATAATTTTGGAATCTGCTCTGGCCCTGAGGGTACCTTTCCATATCCTAAGTGATATCCTTCTCCCATCACATGGCCATGCCCACCAAGCTGGAAAGTTCCAAAGCTGAAAGTTCCTCGAGAAATGGATAAAAAAATTATGTTACTGCATTTTAACCTATTCAAAATAAACAGCTTCCAACACTTTACTTCTAAAGTAAAATTAAAAATGGGGATTAAAGGGCAGTATATCCACAACTTTTAAGACATCTGTATACTTTCAAAATAAGGGTAGTTGGCTCACATCCAACATTATTTCTTTTTCTCAATTTCTGCTGGCTTACTTATGTTGAATTCTTTTGGTCATGCTGGGTTAGATAAACAAGCCTTTCATAAATTCCTTTTTTTTCCCCAATACAGTGGTAACAAAAGATTCCTCATGTTAATTCTGTCCCTTTCTGGAATATGTAATGCAAGTGTTTTGGGGAAAATGTTATGCAGAGCTTCAGTAGAAATCTGCAGTGAAATAAAGCATATGGAGCCAAGGAGCAGCTTGTTCTAACCTTGCAGCTAGCTTAAACTGAAATATTCAGGCACAGAAAATATTTTATTGAGTATAATCTGGATGTGTCAGGGCAATTGGAAGTGACAGCAGTATTTAGAGCTTTAAATAACCCCAGTGTTACTGTAACTGATCACCATCAGGATAAAAATTGAAGTGTAATTTGTTTGATACTCCCTCTGGCTTTCCTTTATATCTCTTTCTGCTTCTCCCCTTTGTAAATATATTGACTTTTACAGCCACGTTAACTTCCATGGCTTAAAAGTTGTCTTTGTTTGCTTTGCGGTAATTGCAGCGTCTCCTTTGCCGCTGACAAGATTTAGGCTTTGAGATAACTCTGTCACCTGGAGTTGTGGTTTTTAGGAGCTGTTGTCTTCCTGCCACCGTCAGGCTTTCACTCAGAGATGTGCTGCTGTCTCCCAGATTAATGCACATTCCCCAAGGAAATGATCAGACAATATTTTCATCAACGCTGGAAGAATGTAACTAACGAGTCCCAGGTTTTATTGAGCAATGAAGATGCTGTTTTCAATGGAGTCTCACTAAAAGCAAGGCTCTTTGTAGCTGTTTCCTCTTTCTGTAGCATTTATTCTGCTCCCTGTAAAGATTCTGCATTTAAAAACCCTTAGCAGGGGAGAGCACAGGGCTTTGTGATGCCTTTACCATGAAAAATTATCACTACTGGTAGTAAAACAATTGTAATGGTTCCCAGTTGTGGCATTCTTCAGCTGTCTGTACTTTTGTGTGCAACACTGAGTTTCACAGTGACTTCTCTGTCCTCTCCACCCTCGCTGATTCATTTTGCAGAATTTTATATCCTCTCATTTGCAAGTTAAAATAATGCTTAGGCATTCATATTCCCCTAATAACAGAGCATATGCTTAGAACAAGGCTGTGACCATCATTTTTACTGCAGCCTGAGGAAAGCAGGGTGCAGCAGGTATGGGACAGCCCTCATCCTTGCAGAAAAAAAAGTTATTTTCTTTCTCCATTTTGGAAGCAGAGGAGATAAAGCTGAAAAAATAAAGATTTTTTTTGTCTCTGCAACTCTTTTACACCAATCAGAGTGGGTAGGATAGCTTATGATTAACATTTTCATTTTAAAAATAGCAAGAAACTGCAATGTCTCAGAACAAATAGGTACATTCAACTGTGCTCCATAGGTGTGACACCTCCCAGGCATGTAAAGCTTTGCACCTGAGGCCATGCTCCAAAACTTCCATCCCTCCAGGTGATGCTAGAAAATGAGATGCATTCTGCAATTTTGCTGCAGCAGATACGGGTTGTTTCCTTTCCCATCCCAACAGGGTAATTGTGAATGTGCTGCTTTCCAGGTGGCCTTGGTGAGCTTTTAGCAGAGTCCAGTGTTGCAGAAGCCTCACAAAATCCTTCAGCCAGAGATAATGACCATTTATCCAACAGCAGCTTGAGAGGCAGCTGAGCACACCCTTGGCTGCTTGGCAGGACACTGATCACACCTTTGTTGTGCATTCAGGGTTCCAGGGAATGGCTGCAGTCTTAGGAGAAATGAAAAGCCTTTTTTTTTTTTTTTAAGTGGTTGCGTGACAAGTCTTCCCCTGGGTGGGAGTGCTACTGAGCACTCTGCTGAGTGCTCAGGATGGGAAGCCATCCCTGGAACAAGAAGAAAACACAGCTAAAATATAATGATTTTGTAAACCTTTACTCAAAGAAAAAAAACCCAATGTTCTGTCAGAAGCAGTAACACTCATTAGAATCTGTGGCTATTTTAAAGCTGTATTCTTCAAACCCAAACCAACCCAGAACTCAGACCAGTAAGATAACACTTTTCACCAGCTCTATAGTTTTTAAAATATTTAACGCCAAAGAAGGATTAATAATTAAAACCATCTGTTTTGGGTAGAAAGCATTTGTGCTTGACCTTCTTTGGAAAGCTCTAATATTGCAGTAGCATTTTGTTGTGGTTGCATATTATATTTTCCTGTAGTGTACAAGGAACATTGTGTGGTATCCATGAAAGTAAACACTGCAGGAATAACCCTGCACTTGCTGTGTTCCTCTTACCTGTGTCCGCTTGCTGTGTTCCTCTTACCTATGCCCCCAGCTCATAATAATTTGAAATAATTAATTTACATCCTTGTGGTTTTTTATTTACACTGTGTATTTTTATTTATAACAAACTGATGGTTTGCCATGCTCTTTATCATACAGTACTTTACAGGATATAAACCTTACAGATATAAGAAGTTTCACTCATAGAAATAGTGAAAAAAGAGCAATAAAAAAGCTTCCTCATATAATTCCTAAAGTGCCATAAAGTAAATGTTTCTGACTAACAAATAGACCCTAGATTTTTATACAATATATAGCTGTGGTTAACAATAATGCAGTGATACTCTTAGGCACACAAATGGATGCACTTTCAAATACATGGTATAATTGCTGAATACATCCCCAGTGGGATTGGGGGTAGAATTACTGCAGAACAGTGTTAGAATATGAAATAAGAAAGACCATTTTTATGTCTTACAAAGTCAAGTAAAAGAATGCTGCCTACAGATTGGCTACAAATTTTCTGCTGCTGGCTCAAAATAGAAAATCCTTGATTAGATCCTCATCCAAAGATTAGCCACAGGGATCTGGGGTGATGTTATGTATATGGGAAAACACATGTATTTATTCTGCTTTGGATGCCAGTGGCTCCAGATCCCCTCTCACAGGGACAGAAGAGAAGGAAAGGCTGAGATGGCTTTACATTTATTAGCTTTTCTTTTTAAATATGTTATTAAATACAACCCTTCTCAACATGGAGCCAAAATATTTATAAAATTCACACAAGTTTAAAAATGTCAACATATTTTTAAAAATAGTGCTGGGCACCCAACAGAACTATGATACTTTCTTTTTCAGACAGGCACTAACTGAGATACACAAGTGAATAAATGAAGTTCTATTTATGATAGTTGTTCAGAAATGTGAACAAGGTGATGCCCACCACAGCAGAGTAGGTAGTAGGCAGAAATGTTGCCTCTTTGTGTATTTAATGCTACTTTTCCTTTTTCAGCTTGGATATCATTAGGTCAAAGTTATTTTCTCAAGGATGGATTTGTGATAAACTAAATGTTCTGCTTTCTCTTTTGTGCCCAGTGTGACATACAGTAAGAATATTAATATCAGATATAATGAGACAATAAATTGCCTTCTCTGTTCTTAAGAATGGTGCTGAAACACCAAGCAATAATAGAACAGTTACCTATTTTGTGAGAGTGAATGAATATCCTAAGCAGGTGCTCAAGACAAAAAGTAAAATAAAACTATAAAAAGCCTGAAGAAATGGGATATAAAACTGTCTCATGCAGGTGCTTTCCTAGGAGAAAACAATTTCGATAACATCATGAATTACAGAAATAGTAACAGGTGAATCTAATACCCTGTGCTTATCTAGCAAGGGCTTGGCAAGATTAAGAGAAGACATGAAATTCTTCTTAGCTGATATACAGGGGTCCAACAGTTTGTTTGATACAGCTGTTAATCATCTGCCCTGAAAGCTTTAATTATGTTTCAGGGATTAATGTGTCTGATGTCCTGCGGAGGAATATCAGGTTTGGGGGTTGTTAGGTTGTGGATTTTTTTGTTGGGCATATTCATTTACTGCTCAGCTGTTTTAGGCAAACATGTGGTTAAAGGGCTTGATTTGTTTGTTACAAAAGCCCTAAAAGAAGTTTAATTTTATTTTCAATATTTTTTTTTTTAGTAAAGACAATTTATAATAACATGGGAAAGGGCAATTCTCAATACAGTATAGAGATTAAAAAAGAGTAATGCTTATTTCTTGGTAAAACTCTCTATGGTTGTACAGCTGTAGTCCCTTTTTGCTTAGGTGTAAATGATTGGAAATATAAATGTTTGGGATTCTCTCGTACCTTTCAAGTGTTCTGAAAATGCATTTTCAAGCTCAGTTTGGTAACGTACAGCAGAGCTGCACTTCATCCTGTAAAGGTGTTGGCACTGAAGGAATTTGCCCAGCTGAAAATCACCCAAGGTCTCTGGGATTTATAGGATATAAAGATCATGTGAGCAGTTCCACTGGGGCAGTAGATGAGGCATTTCCTCGGTCTGAAGCTAATGGCTAATAAAAAAAAACAAAAAACAAACAAACAAACAAATTTAAAAACAAACAAACAAAAAAACCCCAAAAAACACAAACAAAAAAAAACCCACAACAACAACAACCAAACAGCTTTTCTATGAATTTGAACAGGCCCCACACTGGTGATGTGCACCTTCTTTTCCCACACAGTTTCTGAAGAGTCCAGTGTTTGCCATGTCAGGAACCCACAAAAAAGGGCATGAATGTCAATTCAGTGAATCATCCCATGATGATTTAGAGGGACATTTGTAGAAATGCCACTTAGTAAGCTGTGAAAACTCATGTTCAGCAGAGTTACCTTCATGACACTGACCAGGAGGATTTTCAGTTCTAGTCACTGACTTGCAAGGTGCTCTGTTTAAGTTGGTCAGAAATAAGCAACACTGATTATGGTAGGATGAGGTTAAGGGAGAGGGAGCAGTAATTTTTGGGTTTTGCATATTTTAAATAACTGTTCTCATTCATTAGAATAAATGTTCAGTCGTGAGTTAGACAAGTAGAGATTTCACAAGGCTGAGAGATTAGAGCTGGTCCTAACAAGTGACAATAATATGACCACTGGTGCAGTTTGCAATAATTCACTGCTTGTACGTGGCTCAGATGTGGTTGGTGAGATTTATCTAAAGCTGAGTCCACAACTCATTTAAAGTCACTGTTGAATTACAGTGTGAGAGAGGTGAATAGTCAATAGGACCTTTTGAATGATGATGAGAAATAAAAAAGCCTGGTTTAATCTTATTAGAAGGAGTCAAATGATATGGAAAGTGACTGAAAGCTAATCAGCCCTGGGGATTACAGTAAGGCTTTGGTGATTAACATGGTGTGCTTTGATTTTATTTTATTTTTTAATTTCAGGTTTTCTAAGTCCATTCCATTATTATAGCAGAAATAGAAAAGAAAGTAAGTGTGCTATTTGACCCAGTCAGTCACTTGAGCCTAATCTTATTATTTTTAGCTGGATTCACATCATCATATTAGAACATCTCAGCAACATATAAAAGATATTCCCTTTCAATTTACTTTCCTGTTAACTATGTTCTTAAGCCCCAGGAAAATCAAACTGGAGAACAATGTGAATGAATGAAGCAATCATTTGTGGTCTGAAATGGAAGATAGTGACAATTTTTTTTGGGAAGGGAACAAATTACAGATGTTTCACTTTGTGTGTGACTCCTTTTCCTGAGTCACTGGGTAGCAGCTTTAGCACAAACTTTCCATTATAGGAACTAAGAGATTGAAATAGGAAAAGAAAGATCTAATTCTCACTCACAGTCCACCCAGAAGACAGACTGTAAGAAGTTTAAATCCTAAAAGAAGCTACTTATTGAGGATTTTGAGGAGATATATTGTACTAGCAGACCTGCTCAGCCCAGTTCCTGAGGCTTAGCATTGAGGCAGGGGGATTCAGACAAACTCCCAGGGCTGGATTGAAACAGGAACTCATTGGAGATGTATTTAGGGCTATACATGGTGTTTATGAAGATCTCTGAGGCACACAGTCACACACAAATGCTCTTTTTTCTAGTACTGAAAGCAAAAGTCACCATTCCCTTTATTGGAAAAAAACCCCTTGAACCTATGCTCTGATTCCAGTCACCACAGTGCCATCTGTCTAAGTCACAAAATAAAAATTAAAAACCCCATGTAAAAGAAAATCAATAATAAAAAAACTCTGACAGGGGTTCATGCTTTTGCTGTAATCTAGCTGTGATGCATAGCGACCAAAAAATGTTCTAAAATGATATGTTTTGTAATATATGTGATATTTTAGTAGATAATACATTTCACCCCAGCTGGCAGCAGAGGCTCTCAGCAGCTCCATCTAAACAATGCTTATATAGTTTCACATGGTTTGGGGGTAATTTTTCCACAGTTCAAATAACTTTTTTGTTTGTTTGTTTAGTTTGGGGGGTTTTAGTTTGTTGTTTGTTTTATTTTGGTTTTGTTTTGGCTTCTTTTTTTTTAATTTAAAAATACAGGCTGACATTTTGGACCATAAGATACCATCATCAAGTATGATTTAAGTGTGCTAATAGAGGATATCCAAAATTGGTAATGAATCAAATTTTACAACACCCTGAAAAGAACACAAGAATGTGTGATAGAACAAATAATTGAGACTGGATTTAGAAGACTCTTACAGTATTGCCTGTACAAAGCAGCCTCTCTGTAAAATGAGCCACTCAGTCTGTGAGCTTGTTTTTCATTAAAATCCATGACATACATTTACTCAGTGAGAATTACAAATTAGCCTTTAAAACTTTCTAGATCTGAAATGTGAAAAATCAGAGTCTTTGACAATTTTTAGATCAAAAAAATCAGCCTTTACAAGGCAGAAGATTTATCAGATTGTTTAAAATCTAAAAAAAGGAGGAAGGAATCCACTACCAGCAGCTTGTTGATGATGGGTGAAGTGCAACTTAAAACTTCAGACCTGTAGGTTTCAGTGGGATGCAGTTCTTGTTTTGATTTTCCCCTTTTCTTTTTTTTTTTCCCTTTTTGATTAAAATGAGGGGGAAAAAGTAGTTAATTTGAGAGGATTAATTTGAACTTACACTCATAACAACAGAAGAACACTAGAAAAGGATCCTTTTAAACAACAGAAGATTCTGAGGTTGAGTTCAGATACCACCTGCAATCAACCTCCCCAGTGTTTATTTTCTTGATCTCATTAGCAGGCATCATAAATCACCATGGAAGCCATGGAATCAAGGGAAGACTGACCACAGACAGAAAAATAGGACTGCTGAGGAAAATAAAAGTTAAAATGCAAGTCTTGGACTGGAATAAGGTTCAACTCCTCATATATTGCATTATGATGTGTGTTTTCCAAACAAACACAACAAACCCACACTAATTCTGTAAATGTAAATGTAAATGTGCTGAGATGGAATTGGTATTCTTAATGAGTCTTGAACTCAGTACAAATAAATGATATCCCAACATTTTAGACCAATTCCACTGAAATATCCCTTGAGGATGCCCTGGGGCATTTGTAAAGGGCCAGAAGTTTGGAATTTTAGGTCTTGATACAAGAGCAAGGTCAGGCTGGGATAAGCCTGGGATTCTGCTGGAATTTCTGAGCACTGCCCAAGGCAACCTTTCTTTAGGAGCTTCATGTTGGAACTCACAGGAAAAAAGTTGTGTTTCATATCACTGTTGAAAGGATGCTTGAGTACTAGACATGCAGTGTGTGCTCATCTCCATCATCAACCCAGAAAGGGTTCCTGGGGGCTGTGTTCCCACTTTGCCATGGAGGACTTGGGAAATAAAATCTAGTTGAGAAAGCAATATTTTTAATATTTTTAATTTTAGAATTTATCAGATTTTGCCGCCTTTCCCTTGGAGGCTTGGTACATGTAGTGATAAAAGGAAAATGAGAAGGCAAGAAAGGAATTTTAACAGTAAAGTTCAGTGCACCAGCTTGGTGAACTGGACTGTTTCTGAATGTATTTGATGGCTAAACATTCTTGTTCTGTCTTTTGAGTGTGAATTGGGTGTGCTGCAGGTTGTATGACATGCATTTATCCAGCAGAAATCAGCTGCAGCACAACAAGCAGCAGTGTAGGGTGTAATTATGGCTCTGTGCCTGCTTTAACAAGCTGGGTTTAAATTGGATTGCAGGTTCTGCAGCACTGTAAGAAACTCTACAATCCTTTCTATTAGGGAAAAAAGGAAGACATTGGGTGTCATATATAAACTTAAGTATCTTAAACAGGCAGTAGGAGTAGCCCTGTGTTGATTTTGTTACTTAATCCAGTATATCTTACTTTGGCCATTGCTTCCAGATATTAATTCAACACAGATTTCAGTTCTGGTATTGCAGCATTTTATGATATCAACTCTGAGGGTTAAATTAAAATCTGACAGTTTATTAGGGGACTAATGATTTATTTCCTCCTTGAAAAGAAATATGCAAACACTTTCACAAGGCTTTCTTCTTCTTCTTCTTCTTCTTCTTTCTTCTTTCTTCTTTCTTCTTTCTTCTTCTTCTTCTTTCTTCTTTCTTCTTTCTTCTTCTTTCTTCTTCTCCTTCTTTTTCTTCTTTTTCTTCTTCTTCTTCCTTTCTTCTTCTTCTTCTTGATTATTACTATTATATTTCATTTATTTAATATTATTTTTATTACTGGGATTTTCTTATGAAATATCTCAAAATCACAGTTTTCCCCATTTTCTTGTTTCTTTCCCCATTTCTAATATATATCTTCAGAAATTGCACATTAAAAGCTTTGCAAAAGCATCCTCATGAAAAAAAATATTTTTTGAATAAATAATTCAAAAGTTAAAGAGGTGTTTGCCTTTCTCAGACACATTTATTGTTTGCCTCAGAGGCCAATAGAATTATTGATTTTTGTAGAGAAAAAGAAACCTCTTGGAAGATTTGGTCTGACCTTCTGCATAATGTAAGTCAAATAAATTCACTCTTTGAATTGAGCAATCATCCTCTCTATTGGACTTGGTTACTTGTGGCAAAACTTCAACTTATGCTTTACAAACACATCCACTCATGGTTTTGAAAAATAAACCAGAAAATTATCCAGGTACTGATTACCTTTGATAAAGTGGTCTAACAAATTAATTATGCCTAATTTTTGAGAAATTGCAGCAAACTCTACTGAAACTTTCTGCAATTATCTGTGCAGTTTTAGGGTCTTGAGAAGCATGCAGTGGGGGCCACCTGAAACTGGAAAGCTTTTCTGGTGTTCTGAAATACCCAGAGTTTGTGCTAAAACGCTCAGCTTATTGTTTGTTTGTTTTTTGCATGTTTTTTCTGAAATGGAAGGAAATCTTATTTTGGATAAGTAAATAAGTAAAAAATTGTGCAGGTTATTATTCTGAAGCATTAAGAATTTAGTGATTGCCAAAGCCTGACCATAGGTTTATAATCTTGTAGCTCTTATCTTTTTCTGAAACCTACTGACAGCCCAAGGCTGGGGCACCTCAGCCTTGTAGGGGCAGCAGGAGCTGCCCTTTGGGGTGTGGAGGGCAGCTGGGGCATCTCTGGGCTGTGCAAAAGCTGAGAGAAAATAC
Organism: Peucedramus taeniatus; assembly: GCA_013400575.1. NCBI lineage: Eukaryota > Metazoa > Chordata > Aves > Passeriformes > Fringillidae > Peucedramus > Peucedramus taeniatus. The sequence continues at coordinate 17,497 of WBNO01018793.1, forward strand.
TTAAATTATCAGAGAATGACAAAAAGTTGTGTTATTACTCATCACTGCAACTCACTGCAGGGCTGCTCTTGGCTTGAACTGGGAAACAGCAATTTACAGCAAATCCTTCTCAGCTGAAGGATTCTAACACCAGAGGTCAAGAAACAGCCCAAAGCCAGGGTGGATGCAACTTGTCTGATGGAAGAGTTGAAGTATTTTGAATTTTACTTTAATTTATAATCTTAGGCCTTTCCTTGAGTTGCCTTAGAATCCATGCAGGGTGAGGACAGCTCCATCCCAAGCTTGAGCCCAGGTTTCTACAGAAAAAAAAAAAAAAAAAAGAAAATAAATCACCCAAACCTTCCCATGAGGAGCAATTGTTTTTTCCATACAACCCTGGTTTGTACTTTCTGAATATTAAGGTTCTTCTGAACCAGTTAAGAAAATGCTTGCTCTGACACAGGAGAGGTCAGGCCCTTGGGTGTGAGTAATTCTGGTATTCTTGGTTTATATGGGGATTAAAAACTGTTTTGCTGCAGAACCAGGGAGACTGAGAGCATGTCCATGGTATATTGGGCTGTGTGTGAAGTGCAGCGTTGGGGATGGCTGGGAGTTGGTATTCACTTGTTTATCTCCTTAACAAATAAAATGGAAATTATCAAGATTATATTGACAGTAAACAGCCTTGTAAGCCAGAGGTTAAATAAGCATCAGCCTTTCATGAAAATGTGAGTTTGAAGCAAGAGGCAGAGGTTGTTTTCACCCTAAGTGAAATGACTCTATAGAAATGTGCCCAAACTAAGGATAAAGCAAAGATATAGTTTTTATTTTACATTTCGCTAGTAAATGCCCCTGCCTTTTTTCTGCTACACTCTACCTATATTTTCTAACAATTTATGTTTTTGTATAAAGTGTTGTTGATTGGTCTTCAAAACTCTTGGATTCAGAGCGTGTGTGCTCCTCCACTTGTATGTTCAGGACAGTAGAACCTGGTTTTTCATCAACACTGGGCCACTTCTGCTATAATAGATTTTTCCATTACTTCTGATAGGAAACTTCTACAGCTTCTCCAGTGAATTTGGACATGGGATTAATTCTAAAATTTCCTTTAATTCTTTATGGTTTAATGATAGAAATTTGCATTAAAATGTGTGCGCCTTTTATCTTGAAGGAAAATTTTCGATGTTAATGGAATCTGTTTATCTGTAAATTCACCCTTCCAGTGATTATGTGTTGTAACAGCTCAGTGTAGAAGAAGTCATGTCCTAATGGAAGCTCTGTGGGAGAGCAAAAAATGCAGCAATCCAAGTCATTTAAGATCATGGCAAAAATAACCAGCACAAAAATAATTTGTTGCTAAGGACAGCTGTCATTAAAATGCACTCGTTTAAATGGAGCTGAGCTGAAATTTGTAGTTCATCTCCTTTATTTTTCTTTTAAAATTCTAACCACTTCTTTGTCTCTGTTGTTTAAAATTGTCATTTTCATGAATGTAACTGGGTTTCAAAATCTTCACAAGGACTTCAGTTGTTAGGAAGCTTTCAGCTGAAAGGATAATCCTGTGTGTTCCCAAGCACAGTTCCTGTGGACTCCTCAGGGATGTTTTTCAGGGAATCCACTGGTCCTGGGACCTTAAACATGTTCATAACAGGGTAAGTTGATTCAGAAAAATCTTTTCCAGGAAGTGGCTGAGGGAGCCACTGACCATCTGGAAGAACCCCACTTTTTGGCCATGGAAAATATCAAGCTTGGCCATTATTAGCTAAAAAGGGTTTTAATGTAGATTTGGACTCCAAAGGCAGTGGACTGTAGGAAATGTTTCTGCTGATTATATTTTTGAAAAACAAAAGTCAAAGGCCAAGTTGGACCCCAAAGAGAGATGGGCCTTTCTGTGATTTTTTGCTGAATTTTGATATTGAATGAGCAGGAGTGCTGGGAGGATATGGGTTCTCTGTATTTGGGGAAGATCAGAGTGAACTGGGCAAGATGCTGAATGATGTAGTCAGGCTTTGAAGTTTGCCTTTTTGAGCAGGTGGCTGGGCTGGAGATCTTCATTTATACCCCCTAACCAAAATCTTTCTGGATTTCTGTGTGATGGATGTGGATATATCAGGTGTGAGGAAGGTAAATGCCCCGTGCTTGATGATGGCAGCATGGGTTTGCAAGGTGTGAAGAGAACCTTCTGAAATAACAGCTCAGAAAAATTAAATATTCTTCAGAGGAATTGAAAACTTGTTTTGTATTTCTATTTTCTTTTAACAAGAAAACAAAGAAGAAATTTTTAAGACCGAACTTGTTTCTGAACAAAATTTTAAATGTTTCACTCAGAAGAAGCTGAAGCGTTTTCATGAGAAAATTTATTTGGATCTTTCTACTCAATAAAATTTAAATTGTTACAGCTCCATAATGCCTGCAAATGTCTCAGGAAGGTTTCAGAATACTTTTTTTTTAGATGACGTCAGCAATGCAACATTAGGAAACACAAAAAAACCCTTTTAGTCAGGACCACACTCTGTGGAAATCATGAGCAGCCCACAATTCTGTAGATTACTGTGGCAGCACAAATGTGATTAGGAAAAAATTGCCTTTGAAGGAATCTGTGAAGGGACACACACCCTGTGGCACTCGGTGCTGTAAAAACTGGAGGCAGGTTACTCCTTCCTAATACATTGTCACAACAAACAAATTGTTTTTGCAATTGGTTTCATTCTCATTCAGGCAAAATTATAGTGGAAAACCCCATGATAATGAGTATGACATGCCCATTAATATAAAATGAATTCATTATGATCAGCATTACTACAGCAGATTCTAAATGAATTAATAATGACAGAGTAGTCAAAACAAAGTGGAGCCACACTTACTTAAAGCCATAACATGCTGTTAATGACACCATTAAGCAGGGGCTAGAGAGCATCAAAAATTTGTTGTGCAAAATTATAGTCTTGGGTGCACAGTGCTTGTTTCTGTGCTTGGTTGTCAGCCTAAACAGTTGGTAAAAAATTGTTTGTTTTTTATTAACTAAGGGAATGGTTTTCCCGTTACATGAAATAAAACAATTCTTGTTTATATTGACCACTTAAAATAATATTCAGTGAAATGCTGGTAAATTATTCAGGCTGAAAAAACAAAGTATTTTGCTTGGACAGTTATAAATAAGTTTAGTTTTTCCACTAAATAAGAAATAGATGTGAATGTGTATATTATTATTTATTTTGTTTTGTTCTGAATTTTTCACAGCAAAAATTTTCATGCAGTCAAAAGCTGTGAATCTGCATGAAGCCACAGCTTATTTTACATTTTCTATGTTTAAGGTTACTTTCTTATTTTAATAGTAAACTTGATACAAGCATGGAAAAAAAGTTTTAGTGAATGAGTTATATAGCTTGAATTTTAATAACCCTTTACATATTTTTACCTTCTTTCTCACCAGGTAGCAGCTTGCACTGTGTCTTGCACCTTTTTTTCATCCTAGAAAATGAATTCTAATTCTCTGGGGAAGACAATAACATGAGCACAACACGTAGGAGCTGTGAATTCAGGAGTGCATAAACTAAAATACCAGCCAGCAGTTTCAGTTCAGTGTTCTAATTAGTCTGATTACCAAACACAGCTACAAAAGATTTAAGAAGCCTTGTTGTTTTCTGACCTAGAGCCGCTGTTCCTTAACTAATACAAAAAACTATATCCCTTCCATTTACATTTCTTCTTTTAATTGTAGATAGATGTAGTGGAAATAGTTTTTCCTAGCTCAGAGTAAAAAGGGTTGGCAAATATTTCACCTAGAACTCAGTTGTGCCAAGTTTTATATATGATGCTGTAACAATTTAAATTTTAGTAGAAAAATCCAATTAAGAAGTTCTCTCATGAAAATGCTTCAGCTTCTTCCGAGTGAAGCATTTAAAATTTTGTTCAGAAAAAAACTCAGCCTTAAAATTTTCCTTTTTCCTTGCTAAATGAAAATGGAAATATAAGACAAGTTTCCAGTTCCTCTGAAGAGTATTTAATTGTTCTGAGCTGTTACTTCAGAAGGTTCATGTTTTTAATTTTCAACTTCAAATCTGACACTTCAAAGAATTTAATGGAATAAAATTTAATCTCCTGACTCCTACCTGTTGTTTATGGGAGGAAAAAAATCCTTTATCTATTGCATTTCAGTGCCATTGAAGTACCCATTCTTCCTCTATTATGAGATGTGACAAATAGGAGCACCTCCTCTCCATTTGTCTTTTTTACAATATTCATTACTGTGTAAAGTTCTGGAGTGTCCTCTCTTATTTGTCTCATCTATAAACATCTCAATCTTAGCCTGCTCATTTCTTAAGGGGGAAGCCTTGGCATGCCTCTAATAGGTTTTGCCATCCATCAATGAACCCTTTGTAACTTAAAAGGAAAGTAATGGAGAAAAGGGAACCAAAACTGAGCAATTCCAAGGGGAAATGTCCAGCACTTGCAGCATTTAATAGAGCAGCATTAAAAAGATGTTTTTCTAGCCTCTAGTTTAACATCAAAGAGGCTTTTTCTGGACTTACAAACTTATAAAAGTAATATAGTGAAATGACTCAAAAGGATAGGAATTCATTAGAAATATTGCTGATCAATGATCACGTTGCCTACGTCTCTCCAAATATCCCAGTTCAGTAAAATGCTTTTTCTCCCATCAGTTTTAATTATAAGGCCTTTCCTTTTGGAAAACTTTATCAGTAGCTAAGTATAAAAAAAATGACCAAAGGGTAGTGATTCTGCAGCACTCTGAAATCAGTACAAGAAGTTTTCCTGCAGGGTCTAAAGATCAGAATGAGATCGTGCTGCACTGACAGAAAATAATGCTCAAAATCATCTCTATTTTCTAGTACAGCTGAGGTTAATTTTTTTCACTTTTTGTAGTGTAACTTGTAGTTCACAACTAACAGCAAACTAAGATCATAGTTGGGCAACTATTATCTTACACTGTTATCTGTGATAATGGCATGATTATTCAAATTATTACAGTTAGGCAGCTATTGACATTAAGTGTGCTAAGATTCTGTTTTTTGTTCTACACCCACTTTTAATCCCTCCCTCCATGCATTTTTAATTCTGAACACAGGATGTTGTTAGTTCCTGTTGCCCGAGGTGTTTTGTCATCTTGGGTTTCTCTTTAAAAATTCTACAAATTGAATATGTGAAGTCTGCTAAGAGGACTGGGAATGATAAAGACAATGGATGTAATTTGTAACCAAGTAGTGTTATGTAATCTGCATATTTGCATATGTTCAAATTGAGGCCTTTGCCTTCTGTGTATTCCACAGAAGAGCTGAGGTTGGGAGGCACCTCCAGAGGTCTTTGGGCCCAACCAGCCTGTTCAAGCAGGGTCACCTGGAACTGGTTGCCCAGGACCATGTCCAGATGGTTTTTGGGAGCATCTCCAAGGATGGAGACTCCACAGCCCCTTTGGCCAAGCAGAATATGTCAAGTATGTATGGCAGGATTGTCCTTATTGTCCTGGGGCCAGCAGATGTTCTTGCTCTCCTTATCCTTAAACCTCTGCTGGTTTTGCTGCAATTCCCAGTGCCTCACATCCCCACTTAGACCTTCATTATGTTGGACCATAATAATGTTGGAGTGTAAACTTTGGAGTTTCTAGCAAATGATGGACATATAAAAATGGTTTTGCAGGCCTTCAGGGTTCAGATCCAGACTTTTCTATTTGAGCTGATTTCTTTGTCCTAATTCTGTCTTCTCTAAAAAAAAACACTGTGTAAATGCATTTTGCTAATCATAATATATTTAAGGCAATTTACAAAATAGTTCACAAAAGTATCAAATAATTGACATAAGATGTACAACAAAAGCAGGTTATAGGGCCATTTTAAGACTCTTTTTTATTGTTGTGCCTGGTAAGATTCAGATCCCTCCCACTCCACATTTCAAAGTGCTTTAGGGCAGGAGTTATTCTCAGGCAGAGATGTCCATCCTATGGATCCGTGGCAGGAGATTGCCTCTGGTTTGCATCTCTGTGTCAGAGAGCAGGTTTAGGGCTAAATGAATCCTTTTGGTAGCAACACCAGTTCACTCTCAGCACCAGGGAAGTGTCACAGCTAAAGATACTGACTGGGAATGAATTTGTGTTGCAATCAGTCTGCAGTCAGCTTCCTGATCTTTCCAGGGTAAAATAAAAAAATGTGGCTTGTGTTTCCATGTGAGATTATGATATTGAAGCTATAAAAAAGGTCAAAAGCATGCTTTATTTCATGTTTCTGGGTTTTTTTTTTTCAGGTGGTATCTTATATCTGAATTTATAGGAGGCAGTTTTGTGTATATGTTTGCTTTCAATATACAAATACATGATGGAATGCAATGTTTTGTTGTTAGGAGGAGTAGCAGTCAGCAAAGAGGGAACAGAAAAACTCTTCCTTGCTCTGCCTGGTTATGGGTAGAAGTCCAGCTGACCCTCAGAATGGTGAGCAAAAAGAGCTGAGCAGCTGTGAAGGGTCTCTCCCCGGTTCTGTTTTCACAACTGCACTTGAAAAGAAGAGCAAATGCTCAGCTTTGTTGTTGCAAAGCAGCAATTTGCAATAAAGCTCCAGAATAATTACTTTTGAAACAGAAACCAATGGGATCCAAATTGGTTCTTCTGACTGCAAAACCGCCTGCATGAGAATTTTGCAGTTCTCTGGTGACTTTGCATCCTGCAGCTAATTAGCATTTTAAAAAGTAATTAAACAAAAAGGTAACATTGCTGGATGCTAGCTGAGGTAAACTTAAGTCGTTTAAATCCTGCAACTGATCTTCATTCAGGCGAATCCTCTGTGTGAGCTCCCTGTTACTCACATGGACAAGGATTGTTTTGGGGTTAGAGGTGGTGTAATGGGGCCCTAAAAATGCTTTGACTTGTCTCCACACACCTTAATGTTGCAGAACAGTGAAACCAAATGAAACTTCTGCTGTTCTTGTGTAATAAAAGATGAATCCTTTTAAGTCTGATGAGACTAACAAGAAAAAGTGAACTTTGTGATTACTTTTAAGGGTTTCTGGTAGGAATTCAATGCCATAATGCCTGCATTAAGGATTAGTTCACACTGTAGGGAAAGGTCAGAGGGTTGAGGTGGTTTGTGCCAAGACCCCTAAAACTCCTCCTTGTGCAATTCAGAGCAAACTTTAGAGCAAGTTTTGTCTGGTTGCCTGGATCAGACATCCTCCACATGGGACTCTGGAGCCAGAGCAGGTTTGGTGCTATCAGCACACTCCCAACCTGCCTGAAGAACAGAAACAGCATGCTAGTAAAGGCCAGCAAAGAACTGACTTCAAACCTCACCCAGCTGCTCTTAAACCACATTGCAAATGCAAAACCAGCCAGCAGAGTGGGTCTGGAGTGGGCAGAGAAGAAAAGCAGTGCTGGGAGTAGGGGAGTCTCGGGATTTTGCCTAATTAGGAGGCTCCCAAGAGTCCTTTTTCACAGCCAGATGATCAAAGAAAGAGTCAGAGTTCCTTGGCTTTGGTTCNATTTTTCCACCCTGTGATAAGCTAATCATTCTACTTAACTTGCCCTGGTTTGTAAATCTTCATATAAAGTTGGTAATTTTTTTCCATGGCTCGAGATCGAAGGCAAAAGGGTCTTGGGCTCTGTGCCAAGCCCTCTGAGCCCCCTGCCCGGGGCTCAGCCCATCCAAAGAACAAGAGAGATGTCCTGGGTTCCCACAGGGGAGCAGTGTCCTAGTGGATTATTTCTGAAAGAAATGTTGTCTGTGGATTATCTCTGAAAGAAATATTGCCTGCTTGCCTCACAATAGGAGTGAAGCTGTCGAGCTCTTTGTCACGCCCGCAATGGTGAAGTCCCTGTCCCCTGTGTGACATTAATAAATGGACAGGCTGAGGAGTGATGATGCCTTGATGTGGCAGTTTGTCTGTAAATTTAGTTGAGATGAAGTTAGAGAATATCTTTGCCTTGTTTTATTGCATCTCAGATTGACAGCTCGCTTCAGATGCGCTTGCTGGGGAGGTGGATAGCACATGTTGGAGCACAGGGACTTTAAATCATTTTGGTTTATAAATATTGGATCTCCTTTCCATGTTTTGATTTTCCAGTGGCAAACACCTCTTGCTGTTTAAACTGTAGCTACTTCATAAGCAAAGGAAATAATAGAACTTTGAGTGGATAACCACAACTGTATTAATCATAAACAATTTCTCTGTTTCTGATTACCCAAGCATCAATTCTTAAAAAGAGAAGCCTCATTACCCTGTGTATATGTTGTTGGTGTGAATGTGTCTGCCAGAATCAAATTCAATTTGATTCAGTAATATTAGATTATATTTTTTCCATCACTATATTGTAAATACACCTAAACCTCTGAGTCCATTGGCCCTCAGTACTCTGAGGTCCATTGGCCCTTGCTGAGTTCAAATTGAATCCCCTCTAATGTGAATCTTCATTGAGACAGAGAAATAGAAAGAAAAACTGTATTGAATTAAATACCAAGACAAATGTTTGAGGCCAGTTTAAGGCAATATTATTTTTAAAAAGCTTCTTTTGGGCACCTGTTTTTGGTATTTTGCTGAGCATGTCTACAGGAATATAATGGAATTAAAGTTTGGCTGTTTCAGATGACTTTCTAGAAAAAAGTCAGTTTTTCTGCCATTATAACCTTGAATTCTGACAAAATTCAGGTTAATGAGAGAAAGTCACTGACAGTTTTATGGACTAGTGGTTTGATTGCTCACTGTAAGAAGAGGTACTTTTTTACATAAGCCACAGAGGACTTGAGCTGCAAATGCTCTGTGTTGAAGTGTTGTCATGAACAGAGTATAAACTGCAGCTTGCACTGTCACCATTGATTTTCTTCTACGATTGGCTTTCTATGAGCTTTAAATCTCTTCATGTATGGCCACAGAAGTTTTCAGAAAAGAGAGACAAGGGCCTGGTGTTTCTGAGCAGCACTTTTAACCCAAACCAAGCCAGTGTCTTAAAGACCTGATACATTTAAGTGGATAGAGCCCATTTTTACAAATTGCATTCTGACTCTTGGTACAAAAGATGTTGGAAGTTGCTCTCATGCTTGTCACTCTGTAAGCAGGGGAGTTTGTAAATATTTCAGACTTTCTGGAAAAGTTCATAATAAAATATAAATTAATTATGAACTTCCCTCATTATAAACTTACAAAGTATAAACTTACCTTAGAATCAGTGAGACTTGCTGACCAACAATCAGACTCACTGAGTAATTTGGAAGTAGTGAGCAAGAGTAAGCACAGAGCAATTTTTCTTTTCATTTTCTTTTTAATTGGCTTTCTGCTAAAAGCACGTTGAGTGGTAGTTAGTTACATGTGTTGCTGCATTATATTCACCAGCCCCCCTGGAGAACACCAGACTAATTAGAAACACTGAGCTCTCACTTGTAATTTATAATCTGGCAACAGAAGCAAAGAAATTTAAGAAGTACTGTAAGCACAGACCTCCACCACCCAGGCCAAGGCAGCTCTTTACAGAAAGGTCAATATCCTTGAGAGCCTGAGATATTATAGGTCTGCCTAACTTGACATTCCAGTGTCAGGAGCAGTAATGAGTTTCTTAGTCTGCACTCCAGAGAGTCTAAAATTAACCCTGTATCATCTTCAAACTTGACCTCAATCACTGCAATTAATTAACAGGCACTGGAAGGACCTTAACAAAGGAGATGAGTGAAGGGACTCTAAAGGGAACAAAAGACACTTTTGTTTTACATTTCAGCACATTGCTCCTTCTCCCCAGTGCTGTTTGGAAATCATGTTTCTTGTGAAACACTGAAAGAATACACTGTAAAGACCAAATCTTTGACCTGATTTAGACATAAGACTTGGACATTAGTTTGCAACTCAAAATTATGTGCTTTTTAAAGTGAATTTTATGTTTTGTGGAAAACTGTAGAGTCTAGGAGGCACATGCTGAATAAAACAAACACATTTGAAGGCAATCAACAGTGGGATCAACTTTACTCTTATACTTTGCCATCCTACACCCATCTAGCACCAAAAAAGTAGTTTCTGAATAAAACTGTTGCTTAACTACAAGGCTCATTCATTCAGGCTTTTAATTTTGTGTGTTCTGACAATATAGGTAATTACGGGAGAAATTGATTAAAACAGGAACACTGAACAAAATAATTGGAAGGTGCTACACATATATTTGTTTGAATGATTAAAGAAAGTATGCCCTCAGGGGAAAAAAAAAAGCAGTATTTGGAAATTTCTTTGAGGAAACACACTTTATCTTAAAAAAATTAAAATTCACTGGAGCAATCTGCTTGTATTGGAAGTTCTGTATTGATGAAATTGATGCTGTGCTTCATGAAGAATGTTATTTACCTCTGTAAATGTGTAGGATATACACTGAGCTTGGTGAAATGAAAACAAAGCAATTCAGATTCGCTGGTGCTAAGTTATATGCATGCCTTAATGGTGCCTTCTAGACCATGACAGCCTCAAAGAAATGCAATAAAAAAGAAAATAGTTCATTCATTTGCCAGGAATAACATTTCATTAGTTATCTAGAATTGTTTGTCAGAAGGAAAGAACCTTGCTTACCAGGAGTAGATAAAGCAGTATTTTTCACCCAATGTGAATGTTAGAGAGCAGCCAGAGATAAGAAATCAAGACATCTGTGTACCAAAAAAAAAAAAAAAAAAAAAAAAAAAAAAAAAAGCAAAGGGGATGTGTTTCTCATCCTGGGATTTTAGCTGGTAAATGGAAAACTCCTGACATTTTTGTACTGCATATTTTAGAGCATTACAATTAATCAAATACACATTTTCTGTTCCAAGTAAAATTACATTGTATAGTTATTGCTGCTTCTGTGGTTCATTCTCTGCTCTCTGATTTAAGTGGCTTTAAGGTTTCAATTGAGCCTTAGATAAGCAATTTTATTCCCATATTATGGTTCCTTCATGCCCATCCATAAAAAAGGTTTTACTGATGCCATTCATGTTGTACAGGTGATCTCACAGACAAATCTCCTTTGCTGTTCTTTGTGCAATTGTGTGAGGGTGGCTGACAACAGACACACAATTCTGAGTTAATTGGTTGCTGATAAATTACAGCTTCCTGTTAACAGAGAAATCAAAAGCAGCAGTTTAAAGAAGTCACTTAGCTCTTTGCTGGGTCGCTTTAACAAAGAGTGGGCTGAATTGTTTTAATGCAATAGTTCACTTTCCCTGGAAATTTTGATACAGTGATGAAGTTCCCCTCTCCAAGCCCTTACCAGCATGGTACAGTGTAATGAAATTCTGTCTCTGAGGACAGAAAACACCACTGGGAACTAACTTCAGAGGTGCTAAGCAGAAATGAAGCGAGGCCAAATGAGTGATTGAATAATCTGCCTAAATTCTGGTTAACAGAAAGACAACAACAACAACAAATGTAGAAATTTGGACAGATTTAGGGACTGTTTCTTTTCAAACATTGAAGATGTGACAGTCATAAAATAAACTGATGGAAGAATTAGCTATTGAAACTACACCCTGCCTGGAAAAACAATGCCATAAATATTTTTTCATAGGTTTGTGGTGGAGCTATTGCTTGCACAGAATTAATTGTTACGTCTTTGTTTAGATTTTCCACTTCTTTTAATGATCTGTGTTAGTGTCTTATGTGGTTGACTACCCCAGAAAATTAGGAGTCCATTAGTGTATAGATTAAGTTATGTAGATTTGAAATGTTGGATGGGCAAGGGAAAATCACATCAGGGAATAGAATTAATTTTCAGAATGCAGCTAAATGAAGTGTGGGAAGATAGGTTAAAAGCAAAGTTTCTCTTCCTTTTTCAGGTGAATTGAATTTTGTGATGACTGTGGTGAAGAGTATGGTTGTTTTTAAACACTTTACTGACTGTGACACTTAGTGTTACCTTAATTCATGAGACCTCTGGGGTACATTCAGAGAAAAACATCTATTTTTAATGTAATATTTTAATTTAAACAAAATTTGGTTGAATAATAGGAAGAAAATATATTTCTGTTTAGCTGTGGTGTTAGATGAATGTTCATGTCCAAGGACAGAGTCACATTTCTGATGAGCTAAGCAGGATGTATTTTGAAAAGCTTTGAGGTGACATGATAGCAAAGGGTCCTGTATGATTGATTCTCTTTTCCTTTTAATTTCTAGCCACACATCTTGTTTTTAAGTTAAAATACGTGCAAGGACTGGAGCAAAAACACAGCTGAGGCCAAAGCACTTCCCATTTTTTAGAAAGTCCTTCCCCTTTTTTTTCCAATGGGCTTTGAAGAACAGCCTTTTGTAGATCAATAGATCTATTGTGGATCAAATAAACCTTCCAAGGCTCACTTTAATCTAAAGAAGAGTTACTTGGGCTCCAATGTAAGCCTTGCTCTGCTCTTGTGTTTGGAATATGTCTTGTAATTCCCTGGGGAGCGTCACTAAAAACCAGAAAGCAGCTGCCTAAAGAGATGCCACTGCCACAGAGGGCTCATCTTTCCTGCAGCAGGGTGAGGATGAATCCAGGAATTATTGCAAGAGCTTTCTGAGCATATCTCACTAGGAGAAACAGGAGTGTTGCAGGAGAGACTGGGAGTGGAGCACTCATCACTGTGGGTGGCTTTAATGCTCGGTGGAGTTGTGTGGCATCAGGGAATAAGCAACTCTGCCTCCAGGTTTGGAACATGGATTTAGCTCAGGATCCAGCACAATTTGGAAAAATGGAAGCTTCTGAACTGGAGCTTTGGCTCCTGAAAGCATCCAGTCAGTCTAAGTTCATTAATGAACTCCCCATTCAGTCTAAATTCATTAGCAGCTCTTTTTGACATGAGAGTTTTCAGAATGGCTGCATTTACACATTTTCATGGCTGTAATTACTCCAGTCTGATCAGCTCAAGACCTAAACCCTCCTTAAGCCCAGTCAAGAATCTGAAGCTCTGTGGGACTCTGCAGGGATCCTTGGCAAGTCCTGGAATGGCTTCAGAGTGAGCTGAGGGCGTGCAGTTGTGGCTGTTGTGTGTGAGATGGCCACAGCAGGAGGAGAGAGGAGTTTGATGTGCTTCATCCTCGAATACAGGGAAAGAGTTTTGGCATTCCCAGACTTCTTTTTTTCATACATCTTCAGTTCTTTTCAGCTAGATGTCATCATTTCACTGAGAGGAGTGTCAGTGACTCTTCCAACTTAGTGCACTGCCAGACAGTAAATGTGCTGGGAGATGCTGGTTTAATCTCCTTCAGACAGAGAAAAACCTTGTGTCTCAGTCTTCTTCAGCCTGGACAAATTCTCTTTGTTGTGAGGCATTATTTAAGTGATGATTTTTTTTTTTCAGGTTGCAATCAAAAAATGGCTTGATTAGGTCTTTGTTTATTGAGTGTGCAGTTGCCTCTCTCCTGAAACCCTGTCTGTGTTTAGGCTGTGGATGAGGGCAGGATTTCAGGAGTATCTCTGCACTTGCAGGAAAGGAACACCTTTCTGAACTTCATAGTCTGGCACAGAAAATAACTGCTGCTAACAAGCTTCAGGCTGCTCTGCACATAAATTTTAGATCTTAAGGCACCCGCATTGTAGGTGACAAAAATTCTCTATTGGGATTTCCACCTTTACCCATGGGATTGGAAATAATGTGATCCTTAGGTCTTTGAAGAGCTTTTTGAGACCTCACCATTCCATATACCTGGTAAGTGCTTTATTTTTGGCAGAGGTACAGAGAATGTTGACATTCAGATATTTCAGACAGCTCAGTAAGATGGTTATTAGTGGAAAATGAGCAGGTTTTGTGTTTTTGTTTGTGGTTCTTAGGCCACACAGCAAGCCTCAGGAGTAGGGAAGCCAATGTCCATTTTCAAATGGGGTTTCTGCATTTCTGCAGAAAGAGACCTTGAGCCAACAGTGGCACTGATAAAATGGCCCCAAATTCTGTCATATGGGGATGAATTTTTTCATAACTCCAGGGGCTAAGAAACTTCATCTTAAATTAGAGATACATCCATAATGCTTTAAATTTTAAATCACAAGAAATACTGGCTTTTTAAAATGACCCTTTGGCAAATAAAATACAAAATTATAAAGAGCTGAATCCCATAGTATCTTTTTTAGGAATGAATGGTAATTAATTTGGATATTACTTTTCCAGTCTCTGGGTTATCATTGCAATCTCTGTTGGGTATTTAGTGTGGATCCTTTGGCTCACAAGGCTTGTGAGGAAGCAAAAGAAGAATCTGGCTGTTCTTGCTGGAACTCCAATCCTCCCTGAGGCTGAATTTCTGCAGGTTCTGGAGGTATTGAGGTGGTTTGACCTTGGCTGGCTATGGGAGGCCCCTCAGCCACACTCCTGCTCCTCATTCAGCTCAAACTGAGAAAATTAAATAGAAAAGCTCATGGGTGGAGATAAGTGCAGGGAGATCACTGACAAATTACTGTCACAGACAAAACAGACTCGAGGAAAACTGATTTGATTTAAATTGTCAGTTAAAGTAAATTTGCATGGTGAGGAAAAACAGCCTCGTACCAGTCAATGTGAAGAAAATTAGCTTTAACTCAGCCCCAGAGTGATGTGCAAGAGAGATGCAAGAGTGATATGGGTTGGTTTCTGTAGCTGTGAAAAAGAAAAACTTGATTGTCGCCCTGATTTTCTCAAGTTTTACCAAGCCTTCTGATGTTTGCATCTTTGCACAGAACTTTCCACAAACTTTATGTAAATAACTTATTGTTTTCATTCCTTTATGGGGGACAGGCAACCTGATGGACTGTTGGGCTGCCCAGTGACATTGAGGAGGTGGCACTGTCACCCTCCAATGACACTGGCATTTCAGAAAGATATATATATGGAGTCAGATATTTTAATAAAGAGTTTTTTAGTTTGCTTTGAACAGAACTGCTGCCTGTGTCGTTTTTGTGTCACCCCAGGGTGACACTTGATGTCCCCAAGCAGTGAAAGATATGGTGCAAGCAGAAGATGAATGCAAAATAAAAGCCCAAACAAACAAAAGCAAACCAACAGAAAAACTGCACAGCAGCACAATTTAGAATTAATGTGTGAAGCAGATGTGAGGAGGGTAATGCATTTAAACACAGGTAAAATTTATAGATCATGCAATAACTTCCATGTGGGAATGGTATTGGTGTCTGTAGGATCCTGACCTTGCTGAAGAGGGAGAGGGGGATTTAAATGAAGTGGGGTGAGAACATGGCACAAGGAAAGTGAGATAGAAGAGGTTATGAAGCCAAATGATGCACTACATGAGCTGGGGAACATGGCAGGTGGCTGAGGGGTGAAAAAAGGAGTAGGTAGAAGGTGTCTGGATGGGGGCAGATAATCTTATGACAGCTCTTTCCTCCATAATTCTTAAAAATGGCCAAATTATTGCAAGCCTCTGCATTCCTGAGGTTTTCTAGGCAGCAAAAACTTTATTTCCATAGAATAAATTCCGCTCTGCCTTTTGTGACAGGTGTATAAAAAAGATAGCAGCCTACTTCTGTTACAAGTTTTTCAATTAGCAGAAGTGGTAGAGAACTGCTCTGGGATCTGAAATTGCCAGTTCAGCTAATGAACCGTGGAGGTGTTCAGGTTGGTTCCATGTGACTTGTGGAGGAGAGGGCGTCTTTTTAGCCGCTGCATTTTTTAATTAGAAAATTTCACTAATGAGCACGTTAAAAGGGCATTTAAGTCAAGAATCAAGTTAAGAAATGCCAGCATCAGAGTGTGCCACTGGCATATTTAACAGGGTAGGTCACAGAGTCAGTCTCTGCTTTAGCTGGTGGTTAACTCATTAATAGATTTTCCTTGAAGAAAAGTGAGTTTTCAGATTGTTTTGGTTTTAAGTCTCATGTGCTTCTTTAGAATGAAAACTATCAAAACTTCAGCAAAAATATTGCCATTTTCTGGCTTTGTGTCTGCCCTAATCCTGGGGGCATTTCTTATTGCCCTTCTGTTTTCTGCAGAACCTGCAGAACTCCCTGGCTCCCCTCCACACTGCTGCCCCTTGCCAGGCACTGCCCAGATAATCCTGCTCTGCCTGATTTCTAAAAATGAAGACAGAACTCTAATGAGAACGAAACAGATTAAAAGAAGCAAGAAATTCGACACAGCAGTTTTAGGGTAGACAGTAAATAGTTGCATGGTCTGGATGGAATTTCCCAGTTTAAATGGAGCATGCTGTAACCCAGGGGATCAGTTTAGAGACTTGGGGAAGCTGAGTAAAGGCTTTTCTGAGTCAGGCTTCCAGGCCTATCTTATTTTATGAGATATTTTTCTCATTTGGATCACTTAATTTCATCTGTTTCTTGTGGCATAAAAGAATCCCCTCCCCCAGTGTGCAGGGCTCCTCCTTTTACTTTGATTTCAGTCACTCCAGGACAGAGCCAGCTTTCTACCTCCTGGTTCCTACTGCTCTCTGCAAAGTGGTCTCTGTTTTCTTTTATATCTGTTCTAACACTGCAGAACATCAAAAACTGAATCACAGGTTTATCTTGATCTCCTTAGTAGTGACTACCCTACTATAAAACTATTTTTTACAGCATTTTTCAAATGTCTTTTCCAGATCGGACTTGGCTCAGATGCCCCTAAAGCAGCTATAACCTTTTTTTGCTATTGATCTCTCTCATTGTCAAAAATGCTTTGGGGTGAGTTGTTTTGAGTTTTTGGGTTTTTTTTCTGAAACTGATCAGATGAACTCAAATGCAGTCAAAATCTTGTCTTCCCATAGGTTGGAGGATTTTTGTACATCAAGTATTAAGACTTATACCTTATTTCAGTGCCCTGACCCAAACTTCAGTGGAGTAAATTCTATCACAAAATCTGGATGCAGCTCTAGTAGTGATGCATTCCCTGCTTTTTCAAGTTTATCACCCTGGGCTATGTTGGTTTGTTTGTTTTTATCAAGCCATGTATTCTAATGCCCTAAGCACAAAGTAGGTAAGCACTTTGAAAAGGATTTAACGTGCAGGAAGTATAAAATGATATTATCACTGAACCATGAAAAAACAATGTTTTCCACATTATACCCATATTAATGTAGAGGGTTTTTTTTCTTTGACTGTAGTCAGAAGAGTCTGTCATTTATGAGGTTGTTTCAGGGAGTATTAGGAATGCAACAAATACCCCTCATGCACTAGCAAACATCCTTAGCTATCTTTTAGTCATTGCAGTTAATCATTGTATTGACAGCATCTGTGTTGCATGTGTCAGACAGCTTCAATGAGCAAAAAGAATGTAATCCATGTTTTCATTCTTCAGACCAACAATGCAATATTGTTCTGCAGAGACATTGTCATAAAACTTTAATTTCTGGTATGATATTAGAGGGGTGAGTTACATTTCTAGACTACAGCAGTCTGATAATTGTTTGTCTCAAAGAAAATATCATCTCTGTCTTGATGAGAAGGAAGTGTGTATTTCACAAAAGCAAAGCCAACAAGGAAATGAGAAGTGAATTCTTATCATCAGCATCTCAGTTGGAATTGCTGCCATTGGGAATGTCTAAAGGTGTGGATCTGCAAACAGCATGTGTGCTGTGCCTTCTGGTCTCCTTTCTACTGCTGCATGTAAGCAGCAACTATCTGATAGAGGATTTGGGAGATGTTTTGTGTCCTCCCCTCCTTGAAAATCATCCTTACTTTCTTTCCCTTTACTTCAGACCTAGAGGTGATCAGGGATAAAGGCAGCAAGATCCTGTGATTCTTTTGCTTTACACAGCCCAGGGAATGTTATGCACAGGGCAGCTGTTGCATTTCTGGCTTCTTCTGGAGACCTGTTCATTCTGCTGCCTGTTTCTGCTTGGGCGCAGCCCCAGCTTCCTCTGGCTCCTGTTCTTCTGCTCCACAGGCTCTGACTCTTCCTCTCCTGGCACTTAAGGAGTATAATTACCTGCAGAGCAATAATCCAAAATGCATGTTCTGAAGAGTATATAGGTGAGCTTATTCGTGTATTCCCACCTGCTTTTCAGAGCAAGAAGTGGGAGAAGGGGGAGTGCACCCTCCCTGGTTTCAGCTGCCTTCTGCCTAGACCCAAAGGCTGTGAGATGACACTGAGACAGCTTTCAAAATCCTGCAGGTGTTTGTGGAGCAGGGGCTGCTCAGCATGGTGTGGCAAGCACTCTGTGTTCCCTCAGGAGGCCCTTTGGGTCCCTCCCACCTGCAGGGCATCTGAGGTGACAGTGGGAATGTGCATCTCCCTTTCCTTGCAATCCCCCACAATGAGTTTCAGTGCCTCACAGCTGTGTGTCACTCATTTTATGCTTCCAATCTGACACCTAGGAGTTTCAGCTCTTTTGTTGGGAGTTTCATCTTCCAGCCAAGCTGTTTGCCTGCAAAGCAGGTGCAAAAAGTGCTTTTGGCTCTTTTCCACGTGCAGACCTTTACAGAAGTGGCTGAGTGCTGAAGGGTCACCTTGCAGCTTTCTGTGGCTCCACCTGTAGTCCTTCAGTCCTACCCACCTTGGAATCCATAGATTTCCTTGTTGTGACCTTTGGGGGTCAGCTCTTGTGATGAAAAAGAATGTAACAATCAGGACTGCATGTAGCGCTATTCAAAACATTTCAAGCCCAATTTAGAACTTAATGTGTTGGACAATTTCCTCTTTTCATACAATATTTTTTAAATGTGGCTTTTGTTTTATTATTTATTGTTATTGAGAAGGCAGTAAGTAGGTGCCTTCCATTTTTATCTATACAATTTAGTTCTTAGAATTGCAAAGGTTTTGGCCTTTGAATGGTGCCATAGTGTGGGGTTGAGATGCAAGGTTTAATGGCACACACGTGTCGTGCTTTGCAGGGTCACAGCCAAGGCTGATTTCATCTCAGCCTGACTGCAGGTAATTCCTTCCAGTCCCTTTATTGTCTCTTTACAAGGATGTACCCAGAATTTTATGAAAAAGCCATTTAAAATCATTTGATCCAGGTGAGCTGTGTTTGAAATACTTAGAGGAGCAGACTCACAAGGGTCTATTTTTACAATTTATGAGTTTAACATAAGTTGAATAGTTATCCTTATATACTGTTTTATGCAGGAATTCTGACCTGGGAGGAAGAAGGGAATGCTGGTACTGCCCTGGGTTCTGTATCCCTTGGAAGTATCTGATGCTCAGGCACAGATAATGACCCTTGCAACTGGGCAATGCATTTTGTCTTTTCCACCACAACTAATTGCATCCAGGTGGATAGAGATGCCAGTGAATTTACTGCTGCTGTCGTTTGTCTGCTTGGAAGGAGATGTGGAAAAGGCAGATTTGGCTCAGTGTGGCAACAGCCGTGGACCAGCTGTCCTGTGCATAAGAACCCACTGAATTTGGCTTTGAAGGGAAAATCTTGGGCAAAGAAAGAGGTGAGGAAGTGCCAGTCATGGCACTGTGGATCCAAGGTGTGGAAGTTGTGGGGAGGGAGTGTTGCTAGGGAGCACTGAAGTCAGTCTGTCAGTACATAACTGAGAGGGTAGCTGGAGTTAGTTCCTAGTCCTCCTACCAAGAGATCACTTTAATTTTACACTCATGGACTGCCTTCATGCTATTTGCCCAAAAGTATGGCCCATAAAATGCCATCCAGACAGCAGCTGAGCGCGTTGCTGCGTGTTCCCTCTCTGTGTCCCATGCCAGGCCTGCCAGGGGAAGGCAGGGCAGAAATACTTCTCACCAGGCAAGACCTGGACTGAAAACCAGGAAAAGAACAAGTGAGGGCCAAATGCACCAGCAGATGGCTGTTCCTGGAGCCTGTTCCCTGGCAGCTGAAGCTCCCTGTTCTCTGAGCGGGATAAATCTGTGCCGCACACTCGGGCAGGTTCTCTCAGGGATGGCTCTTTGCATTATGGAAGGAATTTAACAGAGTGAAATTTCCACTCCCCCAAAGTGTTTTCCCCCTTTCTCCTAGTCAAGGTAACAAGATCATTGTGCAAGTTTGAGTGCTGAGTCTCTCTAAGTTTTACGCAGCATAAAAGCAGTAGGCTTGATTTTCTTCCTATATCGGGACAGATTGTTTCAGTGCAGAACATCTCTTTTGTCCAGCTTTTTTTTGCCTAGGATATTTTTCTTCCAGCTACAGAATCAGAAGGTAAATTTAGAGTTGAAAACCTGCAGTTTTACCTATGTAGTGGCCTAAGTATTCACATTTTCACCAGAGGACAAATGATCAAACCAGTACAGGAAGGCCTCTTGCAGTACCCTACCCTGTTGTCTTTTGGTGTGAAATGCTGCAGGTCAATCCTGTGGCAGAACATAGTGAAAATTAAGTAATGGCTAATCAACTAAAAGGTTTAATTAACCTATTAACTAATTAACATTTAACACTTAATTTTTCATAAAGTTTTTTTTTTTTTGCAACTTCCATGTAAGGATGAAGCTGTTTGATGCTTTCTTGGAATTACTGATTAATAAGGGAATCATAATATATGGATTTATAAACCATAATTCATACTAGAACTATATTTATTTCTGAAAAAATTCTGCATATATACTTTTTTTTTTTCCTAAATGTAGAAAAGTATCTTACAAATATTCTGTATTTTTGCAACAACAGAATCTCTTGTATGATTGACAATTTCTGGAGAAGTTAAATATAAGTGTTTCAGGTATAAGAGCATGGTTCTTACCTTCATTGGGACCATCTCTTTGGATGTTCAAAAATAAGATGCAAATAGAGCTACAGAAAAATGTCAAATTCAGTCTGGGAGAAATCACTGTACTATATTATTTTGTATTTAAAAATGAGACTTTTATTTATAATGAGTGGAACAAACCAGTGGACCCTGTAATTTCCAAAGATGTTCTTTGTTCCCAAAAGCTATTTTCCACTGAATAATCTGCATCTTTTTTTTTCTCTCTCCATGAACTCTTGAAATCCATTTAGACCTTTCTGAGAAAATAGCAACTCAAATATATAAATAGGAAATACACAAACATGAAAATTTAACACTGTACCCATATAGTTTCCTATAAAACTGCAGTCCTAGGAGTGCAGTTCAGTTCTGGTTTACATTCTGATCTTTAGATAGGAATTTCTTGGAATTGAAATGGAAATAAAACATATCAGTCATACCAAATTGAAAATATAATCATGTATCTCAGCCTGTGAAGTGATGTTGGGTCTCTAATCAGAAAGTAGTATGTAATAAGCTTAAGTACATTTCTGCTGAGGTTTTCCTCATCAGTGCCACTGATTTAATTTCTGTATTTGATTAAGAAGGACAATGATGGAGTGACTGGTATCATTTTGGGAAAAAAAATTAAAGGATGAATATTCTTAAGAGGAAAAAGACCTCACTTTCAAAGCTTTCATCTATCCATGCCATTTAAAATATTACTCTATATTCTGTCCTATCACTCTGCCTTAATCTAAATGTACATAATTTCAGCTCTGTATGATTGCATTAAAGAAATGAGAAACCCATGGAATTATTTTGATTTAAGACTTTTTGGGCCTGGGCTCTGTGCTTGTTTGTGCAGCTAAAGTTGTGCTTGTCTGCATGGGGATTTCCAGCACTCAGCAGATAAACAGGGCTTGGTTTTCATTGACTCAATGCAATTTGAACCTCTTGCTTATTAATCTAAACTTGCAGATTAAGAATTATGATTTTAGGATGAAGTCTATGAAAAGTATATATTTCATACATGTCCATTTTCCTTTACATTACACAAATACAGAAATCCCTGGATAGCAGAGAAACCTGGATAAGATACTGATTCTAGAAGATCTAGGGTGATTAGTACTAAGGTAATAAGTATTACACACCAGTATTTCAAAGATGGGTCATTTACAGATGGAATAATGCAGCCACAATAATCAGCCACAGCTAATTGATAATTTTCATTTTAGTTGTCATTGCAAACCTTGAACAAGGTCAAGACTTTTGGCCCTCAGAAAGGAAAGAATCTCAGTGCTTAAGATGGAAACCAACCCAAGCAAATCCTCTGGAGCTGTTGCTGCAGACAGAAGTAGAAAGAACCCTCCTCAGAAGAGCTTTGTGAACTTTCCCTGCTATTCAGTGTCATTTGTAAATGCTCAATTTCATCTCAATTACTGCACTCCCATCCATTCAATGAACTTCTCTTCACAGGAAATAATTACTCTGTCTTCTCTCTTCTCCAAATTGATATTACCTTATTGCCAGGAGATATTCTGGTTTTTCTAATAACTTTCTGTTCTAATAAATACTGGAAAAAAAATACAAACACACGGAAAAACAAACTTTGATTTTTGTGTGTATAATTTTCTTTTGTTTAAACATAGGTAATTACCTGGCCATTGCACCAAGTGGATTATAGACCTGCTCAAACATCCACAGGCTTTAGAATAAATATCTCCATTGGACTGAGTGGATAAAAAGAACAAAATCCTGGTTATAAGCCTGTTTTTCTTCTTTCATTAACCATCTATGGCTTTATCTTTTTAAATGAGAAAAAAATGTCTTTACTTAGGGTTTGTTGTCCCAACTGTTCAAAGTCCTCTTCAATTTGAAGCTTTCATGAGGAAATATAAGCATTGTTGGAAATGAAATCATAGTTTTCAGCAGACTGGAATCTCAGCTGACATAATTCAGAACATGGCTCTAGACTGAATTTTTGTCAGTTTAGGTTAACAGAGACCTCCCTCAAATCCTAAGAAAGACCCAGGAGTACCTGTTTTCTCACCAGGGGAAAGCAGTGTTGATTTTATACTTTTGCAAGAATATACATATTTTTATTTAAGTCAGAGTTTAACCATGAATGAATGTGGCTGGGTCAATCCTCTATATTAGCCTTTAATATTTGCCAGCATGCAAAATGTTACCATGATTTAACTGCACAGTGAAATAACTGAAATCTCTCAGATACACTGGCTTTCATGGTTATTAAATGGTGAGGTTTTAAAAGAAACTCTAATTTCAGAATTCACAACTTTGTGAAAAAATAATTGCTAAATATGTATTGCTTACAGTAAGTTAAATAATTTTACAGTACTAAAAGGAGAGAATAAGGACTACTGTAGGAGATGTGCTAAACAAATATTTAAAAGCTTATAATGATTACAAATAATACATAATAGTATTATTACATGTATAATAATAAATACATAGTAGTATTATTTTGAAACATTTTTGAATGTTTCAAAAATTCCTATGTGACTGGACTTAAATGAACTCTCAAAATCTTCATCAAAAATCACATCTGTCTTTTTTTCATTGTATTTAATAGTTCATAGAATTGTGTAGCTTTTTATAAGTAATCCATCATCTCAGTTTTTCTTATCAGTATAATTCCAGAGCCTGCATGATCTTTAGATGCAGATTGTTAAGATTTCCTTGAGTCCTTAAGTTCTATGCTTTTTTCTCCTACCATTATTTTTTGCCACACTTCCGCATTTATCTGAATGTTTGCTGCCAGAATTGACACATCTGTGTGAGGCACCACAGGTGTCTCTTTTCCTAAGGGTCTGCTGCACCTAACTTGGTTTTTAACTTTGCAATCTTAATCTTCTGTTTGCACTTAAGATCTCAAACTGAGACTGCTACTACAGCAGTAGTACTTCTGGCTTCCTTAAAGCAGTTAAAAAAAAAAAGTTCAGAGCTTATTTAGGGATGTATTTCCAGACTTAAGGATGGGGATAGTGCCTGAGCTGCTTTGTGTTACCTGAAAGCAGCTCCAGCACTCCCTCCTTGACCTCAGACAGCTCCTCAGTCCCTTTCTTGGAGCTGCTTTTCCTTCTCACAGCTGAATGAAGCTTCCACAGTGCAAAGACTTTGCTATCTTCAAGCTGTCAGCTTCAGTTTTTTTGAGACAAAGATGGCAAGAGTTAAAGTGAGGAGCTAAAAGAGAGCTCACACACAAGACAGGCAAGGTTATCTGACAATTACCAAAAAACCATTCAGGAACATCTGTCAGTTTTGTGATAAAAGCAGTGTTTCTTAGAGCCATCTGTCTGCTTTCAGATTAGCTCTAGATTGTGGAAATAACCTGCCTTTGATTAAGGCAGTGGGGTTATTTTTTTCTCATTACACCTGTGACTAAAATTATGGATGTGTTTAATGTAATATATAACGATTGTGAAAGGGGAATATTTTTATCTAAGGCTAGAAATAATGGAGCAGATTCAAGAATCATTTCAGTGGTGAAAGAAGAACTGTGGAGATATAACTAGGAATTTTATGGGATTTCCTTGCCACTTTTTAGACAGTCTATTGCCACTTTTTAGACAGTCTATCAATCTGTTGAATTTGAAGCTGTTATTCACTCTTTGCAAATAATTTTTCCAGGAATGTTTGTAACATTAATTTCAAAATTTTCTGCATTTTTATTGTAGTTGATATTAAGAACACATGAGAATATTTAAGCTGATTTCTGTTTCTGATCCAAATCCAATGTCCTCCTGAAGATTATGCTCCTAACAGTGTTTCACAGAACACATTCTGTCATCTATTATTTATCTGGTTTCTTTAGCATGATAGATATTCCACCTTCCCTTTCTGACAACCTTCATCACTGTTTCACTCCTTGACAGTGTGACATTCTCAAACAGCAATCTAATGCCTACAGAGTTTCATGTTGACACAAGCAAAAAGAGGGACAGACTTCCACCTCAATGAAAGGATGGTGGGTAAATATATGTGTAGCTCTCAGTGGGGAAACTATTTTGTTTTGAGTAGGTTTTTTCTTCCCCTTCTTCATTCCAAGCAAACATCTCCCACTTCCAGGCCCACCTGCACTTTATCTAGCCAAGAAAACTGCTTCTGCATGTTAAACTGTCCTGCCTGGAGGCACTGACCAGTGTGTGGCTCCCTTTCCTACCTTGCATCTGAAGTCAAAACTGCTTGATATCCTTCCATGCCTCTGACAAATTAAATTATTGCAAGCAGTAACTGAGCCATTTTCCTTTTTATTTACTGCAATTTTCTCCTTACAATAGCATGCTTTTGTGTGGATGAATGAATGTTGCTGAATGCTGAATGAATGTTATGAATGAAAGATGAATGAATGTAACTAAAATGACACAAAATGAACTAAAATTATTTCATATGATCAAGGAACTAAAAGCTGTACTTTTTTAAAGGATTCTTTTTTTTTTTTTTTTACTTGTCTGAATTTTCCTAGCTCTCTCCTGAAGGCTACTTTTTAGGAGATTTTTCCTATTGGTAATATATTGTGTGGGTATTGAGGTAAAATAAGGTATTGTGGAAGGAATGCCTATTTTATCAAGCTCAGAATGTAGAATTAATAAGAAAAGATTTCTGGCCCCAAAAGCTTAATATGTATTAATAAACCAAAGGGTGAAAAGAAAAAGCTGGAAGGTTCTTATTGTTTGGTCCTTAATTAACTTCATGAAGATCATAAAAAGCCTGTAGTTGGCTGAAAATAATAGTCTTGTTTCTCACTTCAGAACCAGAGCACAGCCACAATGTTTTTAAACTTTGGCCCAANACATTGATTTTCATTTATAATTATATTGTTAATTATAAAAGAAAAAAAAATTCTAAAAGCTGGAGTAAAATTTGTGTGGGATGATAGAATCTGGGTTCAGAAAATTAAATTACTTTATTGAAGATGTTTTGAGAGATACTCATTGTCATTGAGTAATTTAAGAAGGTTAGCTTTGTTTCCTTAACAGCTCTGGAGAATGAATGTAGGATTTTTTTCCTTTTTCCCTTCTTACAAAGAAATGAATTTGCAGAAGGAGTCTTTGGAACCATCTGGCTTAGTCAGCTTTAAAGTCCTCCCATAAGGAAGCTCTACATGGCTCTTGTTTTAAAGGAATTTTATAGGAAGGAAATAATATATTTTTTACTGGAGGGAGACTGTGTGGGTTTCTGTGTAGCAGAATCCCTGTCCAGCACAAGATGTCAGAAGCTCTGAATTGTCCAAGCTGAGGAGGGCTCTGAAGACCTGTTAAGTTTCAATTTTTGTGTAGAAAACAACAAAATTATGTTTTTATACCAACAGTACTGTAGTTGTTCTAGGCCCAGACCTTTAAGGCCTACCTAGACATAGGCCTAGGATCAAGACGCTTTTGCATTAAAATAATTAAGGATAAATTAATTTTATCCACATTACTCCCAGAACAAGCCAAGTTATCAAATCTCAGGTGCTCCCATTGGGAATGGTTTCCTCCCAGCAAAAGAAACCTGAGCCACAGAGAGAGGAGGAAGGCAGAATCCCTGTGAGAATGTGTTCTGAGAAAATAGCCAATATCAGCAACTGAGCTGGATACAGAGAGACCTTTTAGATTTAATAACCAGGTAACACTCATATTTCAATTGTGTTCTGGATGTTGTTGATGGCTGCTTTAGCAGTTTGCCCATGTCCTTCATTTGACTCTGATCTGAGAGAGTTTTTCTTTTTTTTTTTTTCCCCAGAGAGGGAAAGGGATTTACTGGGCTGAGTCTGTATTTCTGCTGTTGCTCTGCAGCTTCATCCAGAAAAGCTCATTCCAGTTTTCCCCCAGCTCAGGGCCTGGGGAAGTCCTTCAGATAGGAATTGTGATC
>WBNO01018797.1:0-65252 GCA_013400575.1 Peucedramus taeniatus
TAAATGTAAAATATATTTATATACTTTTACACATCATCAGTTAATATCTACCATTTCCCCAGTGTTCTATACCACATACATGAAAAAATATGTTTTTAGAATGCTATTTTACCACTAAGCTTTGATGTTAGGATGATCCTTTTCTTCTAAATTTATTTTCTTCATGTCCTTACATGATGTTGTCAGTCATAATTTACAATATAAGGTAAAAGAAAAACATCTCAAGTTCAGAAATTTGAGAGTGGGAAGAGAAAAAGTAGGGAGGAAGAGAAACTATTTTCACTTTCAGCAACACATTTGAATAATAAGCCCCAAGACAATTAGGATCTGATGTTCTGGGGTGTTTTTGTAGGGCCTACTGAAGCTGCCAGAAAGAATTCTATTCCCTCAGCTCCCTCACTGCTGCTTGTAGGAATGGGGAGGCACCAGCCAGAGCAGCTGCCCTCATCCTCTCTTCCCACCTTTCCTGTACTTTGCCAGTCTATGCAGGCAGCTGGGAGGAAATTGTTCTCTTTTATTACCCTGGGGAAACACAGGAGACAGTTGGCCTCTGTACTCTAGGACGAATATGGGCACAAGCACCTTGTCACAATGCAGTAAGAGAAACTCTCCTCCTCCTCTCCCTTTTGCTCCGCTCCACCTTTCTGTCCTCCCAACAGTGCAACAGACAAAAGAGAGTTTCCCTCTTTGTTCCTTCCTTAACCACTTGCTGCTACAACTATCTAATAAACTGATGAGTGTGGTGCTCTTTAGAAGATGTGCTGCACTGCTCTGCCACAAAAGAGTGATTTTATTATATGGAGGGAAATATTAATTTCTATGCTTTGTGTGTTTAATAGTGACAAGGATTATGATCTTATATTTTCATGGTGTTTCTCTATCGAAAGGACCTCAGCTTTCTCTATAAACCAGCACTTCAGCTTTATGCAGGGCTGGGTTTCTCTCCTATTAAAGTGTGGTCAGTTTGCATTGAGTCCAGCAATGATGCAAAGCATTACGAAACATTCCTCTAGGACAGAAAGCACACCCTGCCTAATTCAGCTGGAAGCAGCAGCTGAGAGGCAGGAGATGGAGAAGGTGGCCATGAAGAAGAGCATCTTTTGCTGCCAAAAGGATCAAGGTTTGCTTTCACATGAAGGAGTACAACTCTGCAAATAAATTTGGTGTAAGTCATCTCTCGAAAGGGACTGGGCATTTGCCTCCACAGCTTAACAGCTTGCTTCTGGGCCTCCCACCATGGGACACTGACCATGTTTAAGGTACATCACTAGTAACAACTGGATTCACTTTGAGCTTCGGTAGGGGAGGAAGCAATAATGATCAAATAAACAGTTCACCACCGAATATTTGCTCACCTTTGATTTGGAAAGAAGAGCAGTGATTTAGTGTGAGCTGATACCCAAAACTGAAGAATTTTCACCTTAATATTCAGGGAAGAAGTGAGTTTTTCCAGATGGAAAATTGAAGATTTCTAGATGCCTGATGGAGCTAGTACCAGGCCAGATGTCACTGCCTTGCTTGAACATCAGTTGAGGGAGCACAAGGAGATAAGGCTGATAACTGAATTTGGCAGAACCCCCACTCCCAGCCAGAGCACCTTTTGGGGAGGGGGTTGTAATCTCTGGGATCCTTCAATAAACATTCAAACCATTGGACCCTGAGGGAAAATAAGGTGGTTAAGGGCTAGAAGGAAATGACCACAGTAGTAAACTTGTTTTAGACATTAACTTTCTTTGGTTGTGCCACTAGAATTTTTAGAGGGAGGTATGTGTGTGCTGTAGCTACACCAGGTGCTGAGCCTGTTGTGTCAGTCAGGCACATCCAAGCTGGCTACTGGGAAAGCTGGGATGGGACAGCATGAAGTTAAGCACAGAATGCCAAGCTGGTCCAGGCAGGAGGTCAAATATCTGGACAGGTAGCAGGCACTGTGCTTTGTGATGGTGAGACTCTGCTGCTGCCAGACACACAACTGGGACACAACAATGCCACGTTGTAGTGTAGGTGACACATAACAGTATGCAGGTGCAGAATCATACAGAGAACCAGGATGTGATAAGAAGGCGAGAGGGACTTGGAAATGGGATGTAACATCCAGGGAAGTGTGATTCTGAAGTGGAGCTGAAGATAACACAATATACCCCTACAAATAGCCTGTCATAGTTTCCCTTCCTGGAGAGCTGTGCAGCTGGGCTGGTGAGGATTGGTACAGCCACAAAAAGTGACAAAAAAAGCAAAATGCACAATGTGTTGCAACATCCTGGAGGCTGCCCACCTCACATTTCCCATGTCCTGCACTGTATTTAACACCAATGTCCTTCTGCACTCTCAAGATGGAATCAGTAAGACCTTGCATCCTCTGTGAAGCAGCCCAGCTGCACTAAATAAGGAGGAAGATAAAAAACAGCTAAATCGTTCAAACCCCACCCGCAGCTGTGGAGCTGACTGTGGATATGTGGCTGTGTCCTCTCCCCCACACAGGATCTGCAGAATGTTGCTGTGCAACATGGATATCCTGGGTCCCTGGGGTCTCTGCCACCACCCACCTGCCCTCTGCCTCCCCAGGGAACAGATGAAGATCCCAGCTGGGGAGCAGGGGGGAGAGATTGCACCATTGCAATTAAAGCACAGTTGCCGTGGAAAAGGAAATAGTGATCTGATTCTGCAGTGCTTGAAATTAGGTAATCCTCCCTCCCTCTCTTTGTGGAAAGAATGAGGTGACCCTGCAGAGAAGGGGAAAAATCAGTTTTGGCATGTTGGAAGTGGTCCTCTGAAGAGGCCATGCAGTTGTATGTTGTGCCAGTCCTGGAATCTAGGGGTCAAGATTATTGAAAAGGTCTGCCTAGAAAAAGAAAACATCTTTAAATATTGCCCTTCACCTGCTTAAAACTGAGCACAATAAGGCATCCACATGTCTTCAGCTATGAGGGGCTGAAAACCAGTACCTTGGCTAGGAAGTGTTAAGCCACCTCAGCTGTGCTGATGGCTCAGCTCTCTGGTGATATTAGACTGAGGCAAAGGCTCTGCCGTAAACATTTCCTAGTTCACTTTTTTCCCTCAGTAAGCTCTGAAATCTGGCTGGTTTTTGCAAGATCCAGAGCTGGAAGGCAAAGCAACAGGTTGCTTTATTGATAGATTTATGTTTGGAGTTTCAGCTTCTTCTGTCAGATTAAGCAAGTAGTGTATATGACAGCAGGTCATGTCATGCAGCAAAGAAATCTAAAGTCCAGGACAAAAAAAGCACATAGTCTCTATGTTATTTTTTCCCCCTTCAAGGTTCTATATTGATTTTATCAAGCTCTCCCAAGACAGAAAATTGTGACAAGGACAGAGGTACACTCAGATACACATTTATTTTACAGAAACATCTACACCAGGGCTTTTTTCTATTTTTATGTTTTTTTTCCCGCTCCCTCTCTCTCACCCTGTGTTGTCTGACATTTAACAGGTTTCAGTGTTGCTGTTTTGTTTGGCACTGGTACATAGCAATTGGGGGTATGCTTGATAAGTAACTCCAAAACTGACATAGGTGATTGAGCTGTGTAACTGGGCAGGCAGGGAAAGGGATTTTACACAATGCAAACAGAGTAGGCATCCATATTTTAAAATTAGTTGAGCTGTAATATTAGGAAGAAATTTTTTATTACATGAGATTTACAAAGGTTTTTCTAAATGACTATGAAAGTTGACAGTTGGCTATCTTGCATCTTATACATTTAAAATTAAAAATCCAGTGTGAAAATATGCCCTGATATTAATGACCCCTCTATGCTCAGCAGTTTGTCATTTGTACTGCAATAAAAGAGGATCAGATATACACAGGCATAAACTCTGCCACAACTGATAACGTAATACATCCCTTCTATCATTTGCCTTTCCTTTTGGCAGTATACAAAAGACACAGAAATGAACAATACGTGCCTAAACAAAGAGGATCTTGAAAGCAGTGCATGTCAGATGTTTACTTTAGGTCCTTATTAGGGGGCTGAGTGGATTTGCTGATAAACACAAGTTACTTTGTGGGTAGGGAAATGTGTGAGAGAAAATGTTCTCAGGGATCAGACATCTCTTTCAAAGACACAATGTCGCTGTTTCTGGCATGCACAGTAAGTTTCAGATAATGCTTTTTTATGGGATATGAAATGCTCTCTCCTAAGCAGTGCTGCAGAAACAATGCTTTTTCTCTCCACTTAGTGCAAATACCCTTTTTTCATTACACAATGAATCTGAGCCTACCTGGGATTGAAATGATATCAGAAGAGAACCTACAGAATTTGGATATGCAAAGGAAGGAATAAAGATCTACTTGAGAAAGATCTACTTGAAGAAAGATCTAATTCAGACAATTGGGAGGTGTTCCTTTTGTAGCTTTCATCTGAATCTAAATTTGAAACATAGAATTTTTCAAGAAGATTATGTCATTTTAACCATTCTAATTCACTGCTGAGTTTACCCCCAATCCAACCAGACCCAGCAGAAGAAAAAGCACCTAATCAAACAGAAAGAGCCTTGGGGATTCAGTAATGGGTACAGAATGTGCAGGCTGTAGTCATTCTTCTGATTTGTGCTCAGATATATTTTCTATTTGCCTGTCAAAGAATGCATGCTTTCCCTTTGGATTGCAAATACTCTGAATCTGGATAAAGTCATTACAAAATGCCCTTCAAAACACTGAGCCTGCATTTGAAATGAAGGTGCAATGGAAAAGCTCAAGATGAGGATTAAAAATTTAGGCTAAGTGCAGAGGAGCCAGAGCATGGCAGACATCCTGCTGTGGATCTTCTTCACTCCTGTTGGGGGTTGGATCTGTTTCTTTTGTGTTTGTGGAATTTTTTCCTCTGGTTTTGCTAGGTAACTAATTGCTGGGTACTTATGGGTACTTGACTGAAACAAAAGGGGGCAGCAGGTTTTCCTGGGGAAGAGCTGTGAGCAGGACAGTTTGGTCAGAAGGGCACCATTCAGACATGGGAGCACCAGAGGACCCTGCTTGTTTTCCACTGGATTTCTTTCCAGAGGAAGACTGGACTCATCTCGTCACCACTGGACTTTCTACAGGACCATCTCCACTTCACAGAANCAGCTCTCTTTCCTGACTTCACAGCCCTTCCTTTCCAGTGAGTCACCACCACCTAGGAGTATGAAGATGCAGTACCTATCTAACCAAACAAAGTCAACACAACCAATATAATCCATCCAGACGTGAAGCCTACTTCCTGGAAGTGCCTGCTGTCTGCTCCCAGGGGTCACAGCACACCATCCTTCCTACACTGCAGCACTTCACAGGTATTATTCCCAAGAGATTTTTCTGTTCTCCATGTTGCTCCTGCCACTTTTTGCATGAATGCTAAGTGAGGCATGTCGTGCAACTACATTGCTGTAAGTACACAAGCAGACTGAAACTAGCTGATTAACATGATTGCTCCGCAAATATTCATTACTCCTTGACAGGTATTCTCAGTTAGTGATCTTAGAGTGAATGCAATCATTCGAGTTAAAGGCACAGAATATTAAAAGCAGGAACAGCACAAGTGGGTCCAACACCCCTGAGTGTTGCATCTTGGCTCCAGCTCCAGATTGCATGGGCAAACCTTTAACAGCAGCTTCTTCCAAGTAGGACTTGGAAGCGTCACGTAACTAGCACTAAACAACAAACCATTCTTTTGCTTGTCAAATATATGCATTATGTCTGCAAAGCAAAATGACAGTACTGCTCACTCTGATCATGCCTGAGGGAAGAGAGGGACTAAGCATCATGCTGGGATAGTCACCTCAGCATTAAGGTGCTGCAGGACACCCTTCCTCTTTTCAGATTTCCTGTGCAAACGGCAGCACCCAAGCCATGCTCACCATCAAGGGGGCCCTGTGCATGGACTGCTTCAGCAGTGAGTGGCACAGTCAGTTCCCAGGCATGGCATAACTGCCTTCATCCTAAGAGCACCCCAGCCTCTAAAGTTGGCTGCAAAGGACCGTCTCAAGCATCCTCTTTGCAGCTGCTGTTGACACAAAGTCCCAAGCTGAGGAAAGCTGGAAGTGTTATTGAGCACATGGGAGGGAAGAGAAAGGTCAATGACACAGGCAAACTGAGAAATAAAATTAATGTGCAATACATTGCACATGGGGTTTAGTTTGTAGAGCATCTACCAGCAGCCATGGAAAAAGTACAAATTTTGAGTCTGTATCAAGTTCTGAGGTTTTTGTCTCAAAGACTCCTAAGGAACACAATTAATACAACTTAAAAAGTTAGAAAACATCTTGTCCTGGAAAACTGATCACACGTTTAAGGAGTATGATTTATTTACAGGCCTGTTTCTATTGGTTTTGTGATTAGGTCATTATTTAGTTTGGAACAACATTGGAATAGCATTTGGAATAGTATTCTTGTGCTCATTCTCCAGTAAAATCACTGTCTTGTGGCTACAATACTCAGTCTACTAAACATTACAGTCATGTCCCAAATTCAGCTTTACTCTTTTACAGAAGGATGTGAACAACAGAGGACAGTTCTATAAACCTCTAAATGTTTTCTGCCAAACCCTCTCATACTTCTTGATTTCCATGCCTGTTGATAACCTCTCCAACCCTCCCCAGCCTAGGACTTCTTGACTGCTCTCCTTGACTCCTGCACAAGGCTGTACAGCTTCTTTCTCTATTCATCCCTTGCTGTCCCTTAAGAGATCACCCTTCAGATATTTATTCCTATGCTTGTAGTCTTTCCTATCTTACCAAGAGATGTGCTTGTCTTTGGATCAGATTATACCTATATCACTCAAACAATCTAGACAAAGACCTAAATGCATCAGCTGGATGTCCTGTTTCTTCCTGGTCCATTCTCACTCAGTGACTTCCATCATCCATCCTGTGGAAATCTCATTTGTGCCTTCCAAATATGATCTTCATCTTCCTCAAAAAAAATCTATCACTGCAGCAGAAATAAAAATAAAATAGTCTTGTTTTGGCTCAGCCACAGGTCTCTGAGCAACCAGGCAGAGGTTAGTGGGAGTGGGAGTGGCAGTGTCCTGAAGGAATAGACAACACAGGACATGGTTCTGGCAGAGCTGTGCCAGAGTGGGGATTCCTGGTGTGCCAGATAAAATCTGCAGGATTTGGTGTTTCATCCAGTTCTCATTAACATGCACTGGGAGTCCTGTCACTAGCTCAGAGAGAAGCTGGGCCAAGTCTTACACCCTTTCAAAGTTATTTAAAATCTTGTTGCCATCAGCATCCATTTGCCATGCTTCTAAATGTCAGGATTTAAGTTGTTTTCCTCAGATGTTAGTCACTAGCTTTCCATTATATATTCCATTCCATACCAATTCTAATTGTGCCGTTCTATAAGGATGTGTGCTCTACAGGATCCATTGTCAAATCCCCTTCTGATGGAACCCAGCAAAAAATTCAACAAGATTTTAAAATTCTCTCTGCTAAAAATATGAATTAAATTCCTCCCACATACTCCCACTCTAATGTTTCTCTAAGATCTATTTATCTTAGTCACGACCTTACAAGCATGAACAGAATGTGGCAAATACTTCACAGTGTAAGAATGTGTCTAAACTTTGGAAAAAAGTTGATATATCTGAAAAGGTATAATTTCCACACAGCGTTCTGGTTTTATACAGTGATAAAATAATAGAGATGCCAAAGAAGGTATTATTTTGTATTTTGCACTTGAAATCATATCTCTCTGCTAATTTTGATTGAGTACTGCAAGTTACTCAGTGTTCTCAGCCCTTCAGTGGAAGCTGAATATCATCAGTCCCTGCTTGTCAACATTCAATTTACAGGACTAAGTCCTTTAAAAAATAAGTAATTTCCAACTGACAAAACTGTCCACTTAGGGTAATTTTCTGTTCATATTCAAAGCAAGTTTTTCAGTATGTTCAAGAATAACAGGATACTGCACTCAGGAAATGGTAATAAACTGGGAACACAGAAAAGGAGTGTTCTTAACTGTGTTTTGCCATTTTGTGAAAAAAAAAATGAATAACAATATATAGAAAAGACAAAGAAGTATCCAAAACAAATAGGTTGGTTTAATATTTTCTGACTCTACTAGAATTGATTGGAATTTTCTAGAACATTCTTTACTTTTTCTTCAGGGATGAACAGTAAACAATAAACAGTCTTAAATGATGATATTATTAAGTTTGCATTCAAAACAAAAGTCAAATTGCCCAAGGAAAAGAAAGAGATTGTCCACATTGGACCATCCCTGTGTATGTTCTGGGATAGATCCAAGAACAATATGTTCTGGAAAAAAAGATGATGTGCCAGAGAAGTTCAGTCCTGGTCAGGCATTCCCTAAACTCTAGAAATGTGTAATCTGAGATACCAAAAATATGTCACAGGCATCTTCAGTATTTATTGATGCCATTTAGGAAGCATGAGGTCAGAGGTAATAAATTTGCTACATAATATTGTTCCATGTTACTGCATATGGCAAAAAAGAACTGACTTTTTTCCACACTAAAGAGAAGTGTTTATTACACCATATACAAATGCTGAACCAAGTAATGATGTCTATTTTGTTTACACTTCTGGTAAATGGTAAATTCTGGTATTAGTCTAGAAAGTGATCCAAGTTACCATGCTTCAAAATAAGAAACTTATTTTTAAATGCATTTCTTTTTAATTTATAATTGTCTTTGAAGGGATTTCTCTACCATATAAAAAGTAACATAATTCACACTCCATTCAGGGGAACAATATACCACCAGCACATTTACATATTTTTGGTTGACATGGGTCAGAGAAAAAATGCAAGCCACACACCTCTCACTCACCCACAGTCTGTAGCACCATGATTCTTCTGAGTTCAGTCCAAAACATCTGTCTTGAGAAAAGGTCTTTGTTATATTCGAACTGTGAAAGGGCATCTTGAGAGAGTTTAGAAAGACCCCTTCCAGAACTATGGATATCCCTCTAGACTGAAAAACTTCCACTCTGAAATTTGTTTCTGCTAGAGCATTCTCTCCTGAACAACCTCTCAAAGTTTAATTTTTCTTCATCCATCCATCATGCAGTAACTGTCATCCTCATATCAATATTTTTCTCAGAAAACAAAAAAAAAAAAAAAACAAAAAAAAAAAAAACCACAAAAAAAAAAAAAAAAAAAAAAAAAAAAAAAAAAAAAAAAAAAAAAAAAAAAAAAAAAAAAACAAAAAAAAAAAAAAAAAAAAAAAAAAAAACAAAAAACCCAACCCAACACTAACTAACAAACAAAAAACCAAAGCAGCTTGTATAATCAAATAAATTTTGGTCCCAGATATTAAGACACAGCTCGAGAAGCACAGAATGACAGAATGTTTAATCCAATAAAAGTTTTAGCTCTTCTCTAGGTATGGCTTTCAACCTAATCTACTTTTTTAAGGAAAGTTCACTTCAGGATATTGTGTCTGATTTTTCACAGATTATGTAGATAGGCTAGACATGGCCTAAGAAAAAACTGCCAAGGCTGATATCAGTAAGGCTAGGGTAAGAAGGAATATAATTAGGCTTCAAATTAAAATTCTGCTTTTCTTTCTTTTTTTCTTTTTTTTTTTTTTAATGAAGTAGCTGCTGACATCTTCCTTCTCTCTTATACAACTCCACCAGCCAGCAGCCCATGGGGTGTGTGCAGAATGCACAGGCATGCACCCTGTTCTGGGAAACCTTCCCTATAGCTCAGTCTTTATGAGTCTCTCTTTTAATGATGATGTTGAAGAGCACAGAGTCTAAGGTGGAACCCCAGGGAACACCCCTAGTGACAGGTCACCACTCTGATGTCACCCCATTCACTGTAACCCTCTGTGCCTGACCCATGAGCCAGCTGCTCTCCCATCACATGTGTTTATCCAGCTGTGTGCTGGACATTCTGTCCAGAAGGGGTTGATGAAGCCTTCCAAAGAACAGTACCTTGCACTCCACATTGAGATTCTACTTTTTCAAAGCATCCAGCTGTCAGGATAATACTCAATTTTATCTTTATTTTCCAAGTTATCTGTTCTAATGAGATGCTTTCAGAAAATTGATTAAATTACTTCATTTTTCCCCTTGTAGTTTGGTATGGAAAATATTGAAGAGAACTAGACCAAGGACTGACTACTGCAGAACCTCATCACCTAAAATTTGTTTTAGTAATACCTCCTAGCTGCTTCTTGTCACCCAGATAATATTGCCCCCATTTTAAGGGCTGCCTCACCCAGGTCATTCTTACTTAGTCATGCTAGAAAAAATCATACAAACTGGCATGAAAGTCTCCCTAACACAAAAATATTGAATTATTCCTGTTTCTCTGACTGAAAACTCTTCATCAGGTGGTGTAAGACTAACAGACATTGCTTACTCTTGACAAATCTATGCTTCTTTCTATGCACCAATATTTTAAAGCCCGTGTTAATTTTTTCAAC
This sequence comes from Peucedramus taeniatus, assembly GCA_013400575.1. NCBI lineage: Eukaryota > Metazoa > Chordata > Aves > Passeriformes > Fringillidae > Peucedramus > Peucedramus taeniatus. The sequence goes on from WBNO01018797.1 coordinate 10,386, forward strand.
AGTTTCCAAGAACTAAGAACAACCTGGGAGCTCCATAGTGATGAAGTCTTTATTTTAACCCTGTTCACAGAGATAGATACCTTGTTCTTGCCTGCTCTCTGACTTTGCTTTTTCCTGCTTGTTCACATTTTCCAGAGCAGGCTGTTAGCAATACCACCAATAGCACTGAGACTACAGCCAATAGCTCTTTTATTTCTCTCTGAGTGAGGGTCACTGAGCCCAGGAAGTGGGAAAATATCTGATTTGCCTGAAAAAACCCAGTCTTCTTTACCTTCAAACTCATTGTTCATGAGCATTGCCTCATGTCAATTCTTCATAGGCTGAAACCTGTTGGAATTATATTGGCTGAGGAAAATGTCCTGTGTCAGTCAGTATCAGCTTGCTTTGGTGATTGACAAATTGTGTTACACAAGAGCTCTCCAGTACTAACACTATCTTGTTGTTTGATTATAATCAATAAATATCGTGATATGCCTGAGGAAAGTGATGTTTGATTACTTTTACATGAAGGCAGTACAAAAATATCTCTCATTTCAAAGTATCAAAATATGAACTGAGAAACTGGCAGATTAATTATTAGAAACAGAGTCTTTGTACTGATAAACTTTTGAACTTTCATTGAACTTGCATACTAAGAATAGGCAGTTTTTACAAGAAGAAAATTCACTAGACAACCTACAATTTTTCTTTCATATATTTAAGAAAGATGTTCAATCTGGTAAGAAAATAATAGTAATTTATGCCTTTGATAAGGATTGCAGTTCTGTAGTCAGAGAGAAGCAGTCATCATCATCAGCTGCTCCCTGAGTCACAGTCCTATTAAAGAGGTAGATACCACCTTAACTGGATGAAGCCCCAATATTTTGGGTTAGGTGGCCAAGAAGCTTCCACGTCCCTGTGAAAAGAAAACATCACTATCAGCCCTTTGCTGAATTACTCCTACCTGAAGACTTGGCACAGAACTATCAAATCCTCCTTCCCCCTCCTCTTCCTCCTCATATTCCTTAAGATGAGACAGTCATATCCCCTCATGCATGAGTAAACAGGCTCTAGGCACAGCTGTCCTAATAGCTGCAAACCCACGTTCCTCAGGCTGGGAAAATTTGAAATCCAGCATCCTGCTCTAAATAAACTGATATAAACTAAAAATTGGTATATAATTCATGATACAGGTGATTTTTTTACTACTAACCCTGCTGTGAAGGAAGACTGAACCCATGAAAAGTATACTCTATCAGTGCACAGGACAAACTGTAAGATTTCCTGATGATCTTTGCTTCATCCTACTTAAAACACAACACAAGGAAATGAGTCAAGGAGGAGGACATATGTTAAGGAATGATTTGCAGAAAAGTTACCTCATCTGGCAGTTTGGAGTATGAAGTCATGTCTTTTTGACTCTCATTGGAGCAAATCCATCCCTTAAAATCCCCTAAGCCATGAGATCTACAGTTGGGCAGCAATGTTCAGGTGAAGGTGTCCCATGCAGAGGGTATGAGCATGGACTTGGTTCATCCTGTGGAAACCAGCAGATTCTGGAACAACAGGCTACCAGGAGTTCTGTTTTCCCCACTTCCTCTGGGTGCAGCTCACTTACACAATTCAATGAGGTTGGAGGGAATTTGGGGGAGTATGAAAAGCACTGACTGCTAATCACAGCCCTTTGTTGGTCTCATTGGCCCTTTTAGGGAAAGGAGGTGATGGATGATCCCAGGCTGGGTACAGCAAGACTTTCCTATCTCCACTGAAGCACCATAACTGAGCTCTGTTTCTGCAGCTAGCCCACTCCATTCCCTCTATCTGTTGCTTCTCATGCTTTGAACATGAGAATCTTACTCTGAATGCTCTGGTGCTCTGAAGCAGATTTCCATGCATCTTTCTCTTCAGGAGTATATCCTTTTCCATCCTCATCTATCTGGTACAGTTATTCAGTAATTTCCACCCATGACCTCTAACTGAACATTTTCAAAATTAAAATCTCCCACTAGCTTAAACAGCTCTTGTATCAGTTCTATGTTAACCATTTTTAAGGTGCCAAGGATTGTCTCACTTAAAGAAGTCTTCTGCAACTTAAAGAAGTCCTCCACAACAAGCACTGCACAAACTGCTTTCTTCTGTCATTAGAAATGAAATCTTATAATGATTTTCCTTCCTCTTTATTTTTTTTTTAGCTTTTAGAAAGAAGTGTTGCATAAATTCCTGTGAGGTCAGAGGTGTGAGATGATATCAATCTGGCAAAACAGTATTCCATGCAGTGGATCAGCCATTCTGAGGATGCTTAGCACAGGAAGAGGAAGCAGCACTGCCAACATGGGAGCATGTGTGTCCTGAAACAGATTGTGTGGTTGATGAACTTAAAACTTTTGATATAAAACACACCTCTGATGAAGGTGTTCCCAGGGGATGGTCTTCCAAAGACCCTTAGCCTGTTCTCTCAAAATTATTTTGCTTTGTTCTGATCTGTCTCTTATTTGTCTTATGTGTGCACTGCAGAAAGGGTTCACAGCTCTGCTGCTTCTGTGAGTTTCTTGAAAGGGCTCATGTCAGGGATCAGTCCTGGCAAGGAGGGCAAGGGGCTCACCACAGCCCACATCTGAGCACCAAAACACTCTGATGCACCAAAAGTGGGTGAACGCCTGCAAAGCACCTGCAGGTAATGATCCCTGAACAGTGCTGAATGCCACCTGCCCTGTGCTGGGCCCATAGTGAGAACTCTGCTGTGCACAGGATCCCTTCTCAGCACCTGCAAACACTCCCAGGCACAGCTGGTTTTACCCTGCAGTAATGATTTTCCTCTTTTTCAAAGCTTCATGCTCAATTACTAACAACTGCTCCACTCTGGATCTCCCCAAAAGTGACATCTTTAAGAGTTTACTGTTAAATCTAATCACTGCTGGTCAGGAAGCAAATTGCAAGCTGCACTGAATATTACCCAAAAAATAATTTCCTGAGTGTTAGCTCCATGGGTAGGAGACAGGCTAACAGTACCTTTTATGTTGCTTTTCTTGCCAACTGTGTAGTTCTAGTCTTGTGGCAAAGTTAAAGGCTAAAAACAGTCTTGCAAACTGAAGTTTTCCTGCTACAGTTAGAAACAGGCACAGAGAGCATCTTCCTCCTTCATTCAATAATGAGTTTAAACTTTACTGTCTAGCACCATTTGTCAGAAATGTTCCTGTAGGACAGTTTTCACTGGAAAATAAGAAGCAGTTGGAATCCAAGCCTTCAGCAAGGCTGTGAGTGGGTGTGCCATGTGAAAGACAATGCAAGGGAAAAGTCAAACCCAGAGGGAAATCTCTCCCCTCTCAAAAATTAAATAATTTCTGTCTTATCTATGTGAAATCATATAGAATGAAGTTGAAATAAAATGTTCTTTCCATTTTTTTTCAAATTTTACCTTTGAAGCCAAGTCAAACAAAAATATTAGACATGGCATCTTTTTTTTCCTGGTTGCATTCTCTTACAGAGCTCCTGCCACTTGGACAGTGGAGAATGAAAGTTTGACTACTCCTTGCATGGCAGCTGATGTGCAGAGATGCTCAGGAACAGCAGTCTGAAAATATCCTGGACACAAGTCTGAAATTTTTTTTATCATTTTATCTGTAAAGAGTTTGAAATGAGGCAAGTCCATTAGGCTTGATTTTCCAATAGAAAACATGTTAGTATAAAAGAGTTATTTGCATATTACATCAGACTCATGGAACATCCTGGCCAAAGACAGACTTTGGCCATCCTCTCGTCTTCCACTCATTTTATTAGAAAATCTGTTTCTCCATCTCCTTCTTCTAACACTGTTCCCCAAGGAAATCAGAATTAAGACATTTCTTTCTGTCTCCTTCAAAGTATCCCCAAACTCCAGATCCAAAAGTCTTTTCCCTTTAACAATATTTAGTACTCTAATTGCAATACATACTATACATGCAAATTTTAGTGATTAGGTTGAAATTAGTTTCTCATTGAAGGTAAGCAGCAGTGCCCCTTGAAGAAAAAAACAATTTATTTGTAGCAGATCAATAGCACACGGGAAAGCATTGTTAAATTGAGTACTTACCTTATTGTGTATGCTGGCAAACTTAAGTACAGAAGCTTCTTGAAAAAGGTATACTGGAGAGAGTGATAATAATGTGGTAAAACCCTTATCTGAGACTGTGATAGCAACTTGTTTTAATCAGATTGTGTGGAAAATCAATTTAAATCCTTAAAAACATAGAACTCAAACCATTTGGTTCTTGCTCAAACTGTAGTCATCAGCAGGTTTAGGTCATAGAAGAGACTATCTCTAGCTTTTAGAAGTCAGTAAAAGATGTGAGAGTAAAGAAGATACTAAAGGAAAAAAATAATTGCATTTTTTTCCCTCAGAAGATCGTTCTAGTTCACTTTTGCAAATCCATATGCTGAGGCCAAAAACACAGGAATTTCTGTGCTACCCTAAATGAGATTGGTGCAGCCTGGAGCCACAGGATGCAAACTAAGGCACCAACAGCTCACTTGGCTTCCTTACATAACACTAGACCAAAGTGGGTGAATCAGACACCAAGTCAGGAGGCTCTTTTCTATTCTCAGCTCTTCTCATAACTGTTCCCATGGCTTTTGGCAGATTCTTCATCTGAACTGAAGGGTGGCTAGGACCAATGCTTTAAACAGGGGGCCTAACAGTTATACATTTAATTTTGAGTGATATTACATCTGTGGCACCAAAGAATCAGCATACCCCTGAACATTAGTTGTTTATTTTGAAGTTTGAGTATGGATTTATACAGCAAGCTTACACTCTCAAGTGTGGAAGTGTGTTCCTCTTATCTGCAAATCAGGGGGAATGTATGAAATAACCACAGCCATGTAGCACACACTGCGGGAGCAAATACCACACCTAATCCTTCTGCAGGGGTACAAACAAGCTTTACAATATCATTGCATGGAATTGCTGGAATTGCTGGCCTGGGAGTCTTTCTCAGATTGGCATTTTTTATCCATTCTGCACAGTCCAATGATGCTCACCAGAAAAATCACTCCTGAATCTTATGGTTTGGACAAGTCCTCATCCTCACATGGTGCAATGAATCAAGATGGGCACACATATGGAACCCAGACAAATGTGTCCCATTTCACATGTTCCACTGCAGCATATGGAGGACACGGTACTACAGCCCACAAGATGTAATTCTCCAAAATCTAGGGAAGAAAAATATCTTGAGGCTGATTCACCCTGCAGTTGAGAAACACAGTTACAACAAGCATTTCTGAAAAATCTCCCTTACTTGCCATATGATTTGCTATTACAGACATGCAGACACGTATTTAGCTTAACTTTTGTAGGATTGTCCTGTCCAATGCCCTTCCTCCATTCTGTGTTAATGCAACGTGTGCAAAGAGCAGTGATTTTTCCCTCTTTCAGACAGAATGACAGTGAAATAGGGATGGTATTATTTTCATAAGAATCTAAGAAAGACACGATGACCTGCTGATTTGCACAATCTCTAGCAGTTTGCCAAGTTCAAAGTCCTGCTCTGGTAAACTTTTTCTTATTTATAGGAGTGAAATAACTCCAGCATGAGAAACTAAGAGAACAGTATTTGTGATAAAGCTTCAGAGATCTGGGAAAGCTTTACAAAAATAATAGTTGTCACCAGGTACATAGTACAAATGACATTAGCATGAAAAGGGAGAAAAATAACCGCCTTGGATAAGCTTAGAGATATGAGGAAAGTTAAATATCTTCACATGTCATGATGAAGTCCAGCTTAAGATGCTCAAGTGACAGGCTGAGTTATTATCACTATTCCTGCTGATTCCCCGGTTCTGGTAAGGAACCAGAAGTTCCAAAAGGACTTTTGAAGAAAGAGAAAGGGGAAGGAGAGGCAGGTCTGCTTGGTTTCAGCACCAGTGCAAAACACTGTAATGAAACATTTTTAAAGGAGGCATGAGCATGATTTGAGTTGGGTTTACCTTGCATTGTATAAGTTTTTTAATATTCCCATAAAGAACCCGAGCAGACCCTGATAGAACACCACATGTCCCCAGCTAGTACATCAAGCAAAGGCTTTAGTAATTCTGCTATGACTTGGTCATGGCGGCTGGGTTTGTTTCCATCCCCTCTGTGCTTTTCACTGAATATGTGCAGGAAAACTGCTAAACTCAACAGAGGAGAAGCTGGAAGGAAATCCTCCAGGAAGCTCCCTGAGCCCACTGCCATCAGCATTCTTGCTGCAGACCTCAGTGCTGGGTGTGGGGCCATGCACAGGCACAACAGAGCTGCACCACATAGCATATGTGCTCAATCAAAACAACTCTATTTTGAGTATCAAATATTTAAAACAAGTAACACAAGAGCAAGATGTACCTCATTAATTATTCACAGTAGTTTGTTGTTTCTAAAAGAGAATATTTGATAAACAGGGTCTTGTTTATACACAATTTGTAATCAGAAAGAGATGAAAATCATCAGTACATTATTAATTTCAAATTATTTTTTCACTTTTAATATCAGGTTGTCTGAGCTGTTACCTCACACTTAGAACTCCTTCCCAAAGATCTCCCATGGGCTGTTCCAGAGAGTCCTGGCCACCCAAAGAAACCCCGGTGCCATCTCTCATGTGAGACCCCTGGTGAGTTACAGAGCTTCAGGGCCATTCCTCACTGCAAGGGCAGTGCTGTGGCCCTGACTGCTCCCTCTGCAGACCTGGTGTCCCCAGGGTGACGGAGTTTGGGAGCAAGGGAAGCAAGGCCCAACAGCATGGTGCAACCCGAGAAGGAGGGAACACAAGAGAAACTCCCTTTCCCACCCTCCCCTGCCCCTCCACTGACAGAAAGCAGCCCCAGCCGCTGCTGGAACAGCAGCCCCAGCCCACTTCCAGGCTGGAAGGCAGCCCCAGCCCACTTCCACTTCCAGGCTGCAGGCTCCTCTGCAAGTTGGTGTTTGACCAATGGTGATACCTGATGGGCTGGTGAGTCTTAGCCCTGCTCTTAGCAGGCGAGGGGGGAATCAGGTCAGCAGGGCAGTGAAGGGGTCTGTTCCTTCCCGTGCTTGGTTGTTATCTATGATTTGTACATGCAGAACCTGCTGTTTCAGATTTTTTAAAATAACTTTTGGTTGGAAATACGTCTTTTTTTTCTTCATCCATTTTCACTGGCAAAATGAAAAAGGACAGAACTGTGAAGGAAGAGAGACATTGGAAGAAATTAAATCTGACATCCAAGTTCCTCCTTCTACCTCTAGCCCAATTTTTACAAGGATAGGCTTTCACCAAATACTGGAATTGTTAAAACCAAACAAACTATGAAAACACAACCAAACAAAAAGACCTTTCAAAATATCAGTGGAAATCAATTCAGTAGTTTTCTGCAAAAATATCTGAGAACACTTTGATCAACATTTTGTCTCTACCAAAGGAGGGCTCAAACTAATTCTTATTGTACATAGAAGAAAACCCAGAAAGTCATGTCATAATGCCAGTCATAATATCATCACCTTTCCATTCTTTTCATGTGGGAAATTACTCTATCTTAATTCATTTCTGCCTTTGACAGTTTCCAAACTATAACAGAACATTGTATTTTCCTGTGCAATGATTTAGACTTCCTAACACACTCTTGCAATGGGTGGTAGCAAGCTTTTCTGGAAACCCAAAATCATTTTATTTACTAGCCATTTATCTGACCTCATCCCTCTACAAAGTTGTTCTATTGTGACTAAAGGTATCATTTTATGTTGCATAGAGATGAAAGCTGAAATAGGTTAACATACCTGGTGTATACACCATTCATCTTTAATGGACCTGAGGACACTGAATCAGTAGAAAATTTACTCACCCTCATGCATCTTGCACTGCTGAATTTAGAGGTGCAAGTTAAATGCATGTAACACATTTGAGGAATTAACAACATAAACATACAGAAGTGTTATCAGTTCCATTAAAAACATATTCTGTATGGTGCTGCATACAAGCCTTCAGGGATGGGTCGTAATGCTTCTCTTTACAAAAGCTATAAGGACTACTGATCTTGCAGAGGGATATAGTAGTTATAAAACATTTTAAAATTCCAGCTGCCCAAACCATAGCTGTTCTTAGTGTTTTGTCTCAGCAAGTAATTTATGGATATTTTTCCTTTCTAATCTCATTAGAGCAAGCAGAGGCTGAGAAGAGAGCCTGGGAAGGTGATACCCATCAGACCTAGAAAATTTGATTGCTAGCAAAACCTCTCTGGAAATTTGGAAAAGTATCTGAGCCCTTTGTCTTTTATATAAACCATTGTAGGGACACTCAGCTCTGTAACTTTTTTCCTTCTACCAGCTGGTCTGTACATCCTGGTGTCATGTATTACCTGCTGTGTGGTGAGTAGTGGTTTGCATGAACTTCATCAGTTAAAGGTCCCAAACACTTAATTTAAAACTTGAATTAGATCCAATTAAACCTCCTTAAATTGAGTGTGTTCAGTTCTGGAGTTACTGAGGCACAATGCCCATAAAAGGCTGTTCTTCTCCATGTGCACACCTCTGTCTTGTGCATATGTGGAAGAAGAAATTTCACTGCAGCGTAAGGAGGTAACACCAAATAAGGATGTGAGCCAGGTCATAGCATGGCTATAAAGAGAGTAAGCAGAGGTTTTACTGCAGACTGTCCAGTAAGCTATCCTCCCTCATCTGCTCATCCACCAAGAGGAATGCAACAGGGGTTCATTCAGGGTCTCTGACCTGCAGGCACAAAGGAGCAGTCAAACAACCACCCACAGGTTGTCTCCTACCTCCCAGGCTGACCACAGTTTGACCACCAGATTATCTCTGCCCTTGTTGCTTACATTTCCCTTTATAAAAAAAAAAAAGGATGGAGATGCCTAACCTACAGTTATACACCAACATCAAAAAAAAAATAATTTGGTCTTGGCTCAAGCTGCAGCCACGAGATATTATCTCATCCTCATCACAGAGGAAAGCGAGGTGCGAGAGCAGCCCTCTCGCCTCCTCTCAGGCCATGTTTGCAGCTCTCCCAGCTTCACCTTTTGGAGGCTCTCAGGGACTCCACATACCCAGCACATTCTCAGTCCCAAGGAGATTCCCTGAGCCATGGAATTCTTTTAAAGCAACGGGCATTACATATAAAGATGCTCTTAGCAACAATCTAGAATAGTTAGGCAGGGTATGTAATACCTGTGACATCCTGATAAGCTGGTAGCTGCCAGCAGATTAGTTAAAATAGCCTAATTAATGCATCCATGTTGGGAAGTTTATGAGTGCTTCAGCTCCTAAGATGGATAGGAAAGAAAGGTACCCATTCAGAAATAATGACTCAGTAGCTGCTCCCCTTCTGAATCAATATTCTGTGTCAGAAGCTATGCAGAGGCTGCTCCACTGCTTTTTGGTGCCCACAAATGTGCCAAGAGAATGTGGTTGGTGATGAATAGTATAGAGAATGTGACTGGTGATGAATACTATCCCTGATAAAGAACAGATAGAGAAAGGGAGGTGAGACAGAATATATTCAGGGGATGGTGACTGTGAAATTTTAGGACTGAATGTTAGAAAATGCTTTATATGAAAAAAAAAGGCAGTCGTTTTAGATTTGGCAGGTATGTAGGCATTTCTTTCCATAATAATATTTTCTAGAACAATAGGAGGACATATTTTAGAGTTGTCTCTGTCTTTCCCAGGCCTCTGTGTTTTCTATTTCTATCTCTTAGATTGTACAGACCAAAGAATAGCTTTATCTGCTCAGCCCTCTGTCATTATTAAACATGAGTTTAATATGAGTACAGTACCAATAATACTTGGAAAGAGTTTCCATCTTAATGGGATCAGACATGAAATTAAACCATTCATGACAAAATACCACTTGTCTTTGAAAAAAAATTCATTAAGCAGGTTTGCATATTGCATATATTTCCAGACTTCCACACTTCAAGTCCTTGCCTAGCAGCTGTGAGTGTTTGTGTTCTTGTACGGGCACTCAGCTGACAACTGCAGCACCTAACGATGTTAGGAGTTCATCAGCTCATTATCATTCTTTTGCCACTTTGATGACAATATTTTTTAATGTGGCATGCTATAATGGTAACTACTTATTTTATATAACCTGCTTTGTAGCCCAGAAAAGCAGTCTTTTGTGGGGTAAATTAGAGCCAGCATTTTGCATGAGCATCTTAAACAGAAATATTATGATTTGCTTAATGTTGTCTAATTATAACCACTTTTGACATCTCTTTTTGTATTAGTATTGTGGTTGTATGACATTTAAGCAAGGAAAAAGACTGTGCTAGAATAAGCTAAGTGGGTCTTATTTTACTGAGCACCAGGTGACATCTATGATGCGGTATCAGGAGCAATTATTGTGCTATTGGCTTATTTCTTTATTTATGCAGCATTTCCCTGAAGAGCCTACTGGATGTTCTGTCAGGTAGCTCATTTTTCATCTGTAAGGTAGCTGATATTTGGACATATACACCTGCTTTAAAAGGCTTAGAATGAAGAAAAGTCAGGAGAAAAACAATCTCATCTTTGGGTCCTGACGTACAAGTATTAGAAAATCAGGTTTGAAAAAAGAAAAGGTGGAAATAGGCCAAAACTCCTCAATGTGTGGATAGTCTGGAGAAAGGAAGTACACAAGTAAGGGGGTGAACATTGGTCAGAGAGGCTTTATTGTCTGGCACAGGACTGAATTTGTCTGAACTGTTGGATGAGGACATTGAGAACTGAGGAGCTTGTGAGGATTTTTTTTATATTGAAGAATCAAATTACACACTTCTGGACTAGTACTTTTGTCAGCTAACAGGTGGGATGTCATAAATGGATGAATATCTACAAATTTTGTAGAGAGATAAACTCTACCAGGGATGTATCACTTTTGAGTCATTGACTTCCCAAATGTGGATTAAGAAGTAAATGAAATAACTAATGGCACATCTTACTTATTCTAGTATATGATATATTACAAATATCTTGCCAAATAAACACCATACCTACTAGAGATATGTGTCAGATGTGGGTTTGATAGATACTCAGGAAATTATAGTACTGCTGGTCGTGTAAAACTAACTTGGATAGACTGAAAATGAGGAGATGTAGTTTAAATAAAATGGAGAGTTATATAAAAATAGGTCTAGAACACTGTCAATTTAAAAACAAAATCTACAAAATAAACTAAACAAGTCCTTGATAAAGTGTGAAGTAGTAAAGAAATTAAACAGGTGAAATCCAGAAATATTCTTGAATAAAGGATACAAAAGGTATTGAAAGTGAGAAAAGAGAGAATATTCTGGAAAGACTTTAGAAATGGCCAGATAAGCTGTCATTTTCAAAAGTTATTAGAAGTCAACAAAGAGGAAAAAAAGGAAGAAAAATACTAATAGGCACATTTTGAGGCTCAAATACAGGTTTAGCTATACTTTACAGAGAAAATAAGGAATAAACTATGAAAAGTGAAGTAATCATAAAAGTAAAAAGGAAAAAAGAGTGGAGTAGTAGGTTTGCTTTGCAGCTACATAAGGGAGAGACTAAGGAAATTAGGCTTCAAATTTAGATAGTTTGCTCTACTTTTAATAGAAAGAAGAGGTTGAGCAGTGAGGCAGGAACAGGATGGAATGGAAATGAAGATTTGGGAACAAAGCTCACCACAGCTGGGATTAAACTAAAACTTATATCACATAGTGGATCCAAGACAAGAAGAGTTATCTCTTGACAAGGGGGGCATGCTCAATCATCACCATTGCAGTTAAAGACCTGTCACATGAAATTGCAGGTCCAGAAACAAGGATTTTTTATTATTCTTTGCAGTAATGTTTCATGATTGCAGAACAGCATCCATAGACTCTGACATCAAGGACCAAAAAAAAGGGACTTGAACAACAGGACTCTTAGACTCATTTCAATATTAAGAAAGGCTTTAGGCAGAAGACCATGCAACAGATACTTTGGGAAAGGGAATCAACTTATTATCCTATTTTACTGAAATTGTAGATTTTTAAAATAAACTTGATTAAATATTTAGTAAAAAAGTAAAATGTGATAATTACGTATTATTTAGTCAAGCACCACATAGGAAGCTCTTAGAATGGTGAAAATAGGAGTGAGTAAAATTTCAATACATGCTTTAAACTAGACAGAAGGGAGATAAAACAATGGATCTCTACAAAGAAAACTACAGGCACATAGATTTGCCAGTGCGGCCTCTCATCAATACATTTCAGAACAGATGTTAATTAATTCTCTTACCATGGCACAGACAACGGGGCTGTGGAATGAATGTCAATCAGAGCATCACAGAGGAAAAATTCTGAAAATAAGTGAGATTGATACTACAAAACAGGATTAAAATTAACCATCCCAATGCAAAATCAGGAGCCTGGAAACTGTGCAAACTTCTACTGGAAACAGGGAGCTTATCACCTAGAAATAGTGTAACAGGAGAAAAATTTAGATACCCTGATCTTTTTGAGGATGACAATGCACTGTTACTGCTGCTGTGTGGGTCTGTGGAAGAAGAACAGCAAATGCAAACCAAGGTTGTGTAGGGAGTAGTGACACCACTACACATGGCCCTGGGGAGACAACATCCACACACAGGCTGCTGTCTTACAAGCAATTAAAAAGCAGAAACAGGTGTGAGGAAAGACCATTGGAAGCACTGTACATTTTGGGGAGTTGAAGCAACTATGTTCTTAGTGGAGGTACAGAGCATAATACCAGGGCTGATTGTCAATAATGGGAGGTTTTTATGACTTCTGCCTTCTCACAGTCCTTGATCATGCTTTGTGCCTGTGTTTACACATCCATGCATGCAAACACACAAAACTTCCGATTTTCCTCACTGGAAAAATGAAACTGATTAAACTAAATTACTGTTTGGTGTGAATACAAACTCTAAAGCAATGGATAATGGTCTCTCGATGTTTCCCATTTTAAAGCCCAGGACATCCTGACCTGGCCCCCACCTCTAATGTATTTCCTTTCCCAGCATGGCTCTCCTGTGACTGCACTGGAGCTCTGCTGTGCAGCTCTGGCATGGGCTTGTGTGTTTCTTCCAGCCCAAGATGGGCAGGTTGACAGCTCATAAAACGGGTAATGTCTCTTTCAGACTTGAAGCACAGCTGGAGCTGGGTGTGATGCCTGCACATGATGATGACAAACACTACAGTCTGTGTGCATCGAGGAAAAGCATTAGCTGTCTCACCTTGGGTGACACATTAACTGAGCTGGAGGGTTAAGTGCATGTGGGAATTGAGCGACCAGCCTCCAGGGGTGTCCCAGTGCAGCGGGAGCTGCACTTGCAGAGGTCACCTTGCACATACTCTGATGCAAACAGAGATATCTGCCTCTATATATTCAGCATCTTTCCTCGATTCACTTAAATAATTTAACACCGTATTAGTGCACACAGCCTTGCATCCAGAACAATTCCACCACCCCCTTTCCACATGCACAAAACTTTCATTCCTCTCTTGACAGAGAAGTAAGTCTCTTGTCATTGAGTTTGAGGCAGTCAAATTGATGTATATTGTTAAATCTTACCTAGCAGCTGACATTAAATTGGAATGTACTAAGGAGAAAATGGCTAGCAATGTTGCTTCCTCAGTTTGCACAATGACTTATTGTAAAACAGAATAAATACTAACTGGTTCTGAAAACCTGCAACTTTCAATTGCCAGAGCATTTCTGTACTTTAATTCTTCACAGAAAAATTGTTACTTGCATAATGCTTCTGAGAAGGGGAAAAATACAGTTTCAGTTTTCATATATTGTAGCTTTGTGGAGAATGATCTCATTTCTTGTAATGTTGTATCCTGTCCCCAAACCAATAAATATTTTAAGCATTTAATGCATTTATCAACTCTCCTGTAAAAAAGTACAGAAAAACCTGTGCAATGGTGTCAAAGATATCTCATGTATCGAGGGAATCTGAGCAATCTCTTGGGTGATTCTCCACCTTGAAATTTAACTTTACATCTTATCCAAGATGTAAAGAAGCAAGAGTAAGAAGTGAATCAATTCCATGTTCTCCCAAGAAACCATATGCTGGTTTTGCATGTAGAAATTAAATTCTTCTAGCAGATAGATGTTGTACATTTTGGCATCATGTGAAATTTCACAGATTACTCTTATCAAAAAAATATGAGAAAGTTATTAAGGATGCAATATGTGATTTAATGACAAAACCACATCTTTAGTTAAATTGGTCCAGGCAGATTTATTCCCTTCCTTGCAAGTAATGGCTTGCACCAGTAAATATAAAAGAAATTGCTCCACTCATTTTCTTTAAGTTAAAGATATTTAAGGGAGAGCAATGGGGTCAGATGCCTTAGTATCATAGAACTAATCTACTTGATTTATATACCCCACTGAAAAATGCCACTCTGGATTCTTACACTGGAAATTCTTGTATTTAAAAAAACAAGGCTTTCTTTTTTTCTTTTTCTGTATGTATACAGTCAAGTGGGCATTGGCCCTTACTCACAGGCATGCACATGCACAGACACACATGATACAAATCTCTAGTACTGCATTAATCAAATCCAGCAATATCAGTCGGATTTCAGCCATCATCAATACAGATAAGGATCATTTTAGAAGCACCTTATGGTGTTGGGGATAACTGCAATACCGTTAACATTAAATGTATGGTCAGAATGAATGTCATCTGCTGAGACATCAGTGGCAGGAACTTTGGCCAGAACACGTAACATTACATTGACTGGGAGCAACACACCAACCAAAAAAAAAGGGTTTTGTATCAGAAAAGCAGGGGTTGAATCTGAACCACCAGCAAGGTACACATCTCTGTGAAATATGGCAGAAAGGATCTCAATGCCTTTAGCAGAGAAAATTAAGACTAAAGGAGATTTCTTACGAACAGGGGGGTAGAGAAATGCTATTTAAGTTAAGGGACAATTAGGGGCAAGAACCAATGTATGTGACATTGACAGGCATAAATCTGAGATAGTAATAAGATGGAATCTTCCCCAGGGGAGCAAGGTAGCTAAACAAGCTTCTCATATGAATACCAAGGACAAGAAATGAAATATTTCTACATGGAAAGATCAACCACTCTAAAATTCAGCAGAATTATGCATCCTTGACAACGGATATTCAAGAGAGACCTGAAACAAGTATAATAAAGTTATTGTACATGAGAAAAGAACCTGTAAAAATCTGTGACTAAAATAATAAGACTGATTGTTGTTTTAATCTGAGGAAGGTTACTTAGAGGTTTATTCTTGAGTTTCAATTTGAAAAAGATTGTTGCAACTTTCTTGTTAGTATACCCTCTTCTATTGAGCATCATGTGTAATAGTGTAATAGTAGACATACTGGTGTCTTTTAGGGGCTGATTTATTAATAGCAATATTTTACTTTTCTGCCTTCCAGTCAGGTTTCTGTACAGATTGAACAGGAGCTCTAGAAATTAGAAATCAGAATCTGAGTTTTATTATTTATAGTTATTCATTTTAAGATCAACTATTAAGGAGGTTTTGTATTTGCTGTGTATCAGATTTTTAAAACAGATATAATTAAATTTAGTCCTCCATTTTCCCTAGTGGCATATCTAATGACATTTCCAGTGTTAGGAACTAATTCCATGTTTTTTTATGACCTTTCTCTTTTATCATTTTTCTTCTGTTCTTTTTTTTTTTTTTTTTGAATCTAGCATAAGTTCCTTGTCACTTGTTGCAATCAATCCCCTGCATCAGGCTATCTAATTCAAAAACATGTTCAAAATCCTTGAACTCTTCCATATCCATGTTTTTGGCACTGAAGTTCAAGGTTTTGAAAGAGACTACAGATTGGCAAAGGTTCTGTGAGCTACCCTTGCTGTCATAGCAACCCACAAACTTCATAGAGGGACCAAGTGAGATGTGAAAGGTCTCTGCAGAGCTCCCACAAGCTGGGTGGAGAGAATGGAAATCTCCCACTCTGGTATGCAGAAGGTGAAGCTGAGAGCTCTGTATGATTTGCATAGCCACTGAGGTGCCCTCTCTGTAGCTGGGGAGTTTGGCAAGCACTCATTACAGTACAGAAATCCTATAAAGAGCTCCTGTTCTTCTGTGCTTTTTTCTTCTCTGAAGAATAAGGTGCTTTTATTTATTTAACAGCAGAAATTAAGACACACTTATTTAACCTAGGTTTAACCCAGGCTCTACACTCATTACTAACTCTTAAATGAAGCCAGGAAAGGCCTGTGGGTGCTGTGTCCTGCCAAGCTTGACCTCTACCTGTATTGCAAGCTGCCATCACCCATCTTCAGCTTTCACAACATAAAAGCTCAGCAGGAGATAGTATGAAGAGGCAAGAGAAAAATAAGGAGAAGGCTCTAAATGAACATATGTCAAAGGTGACTTATTTCAGAAGAAATGCAATAGTAGTACAGGCTGTTGAATAGTTTGTAAAGAGACTGCTGTCATCCACTTTTAATTCAAACCTGCCACATACTTATATTTTTATGTCCTAAAGCCTCTGCATCTGCCAAGTGGCATATTGCTGCAAGTATTTATCACATGCTGGTGCAACAACCACCATAATAATCGGTGATCCAGCTTTACTGGATCATGTTACACAGTAAAACACAGATCACTGGGGACAAAAAGCCCTGGAAAGTAACCTTTATTTAACTAAATAAGAACTAATCTAGGTGGCAAAATTAGTGATTATTATCTGTTTAAGTGTGCAACTGTTCTTTGGATGCACTTGCTGGGGGCTTGCTAGAACATACTTCAGTTTATCAAGCCATAGTGGGACATTTTCCCCTGAAGTATCACTTGATTTGTTTCTCAGACAAAACAGTGAACATGCAGCATCTTCTCTACACACCCCCTGTGCTCAGAAGCATATCTTCCCTTTGGTGCTGATGTGCTCACTGCCTCACTGCCACCTGAGGCTGCTCCCTTACATCCCTGTTGGTGACTGTATGAGAATAGAGGGAAACTGGGTGCTAAGGAGGCTTTTCCCAATCATATAAACAAATTCCTGTTATTTTATTTAGTCAACATATGTTGTTTAAGGTGCATGTAAATAGGATGATGGGAATTTCCTTGTTAGGAGAAATTGGAATGAATAATAAATACATCTTCAGGGAAATGGCCCAGGGGAAGACAGGAGCTCTAGGAAGAAATGTAGTGAACTGCTGCCTGCCAGCCTGTTTCAGCCCTTCCTGCCCCTGAAAATCAAATAGCAGTAGGGCTGCAGCTCAAAAATCCCCAGGTCCTCTGGGACCCCACAGACTGTGTGATGTAGGGCTCCCACATCCCCTGCAGCCTGACAGCAGCACCAGCACAGCTACCCTATGAATATCCTCATTACACACAAACCTGGCCTTTCCATCCTCCGTGGCAGGGATGCTTCCTTGTGGGATGTGAGCTCTCATCCCAGCAGGGATGGAAGGGAAGAGAGTGGGATTTGTGATCCCTGGGGAGGGAGCAGCCCTGCTGGCACAGGGGCATCAGAATTTTGTGGTGCTGCACCCCACACCACTGGGCAGAGAGCCACAGTCCCCGAGCCAGCTCCAGAATTGTCAAACTACTTCAGGCAAAGTCATCAAAATCTCCAGGTAAACTCTGATTTCCTCTTTATCAGGTTTAGCTGGAAAACAAGACAAACAATTAAAAAGCAAAACACAAGACCTAAACATTATCTATGCCCTTAATTATCCCGTTCTAGTGAGTATTTTATTCCCTGCCTGGTCAGAACACTAATTATCTTCCTAAATACAGCAAAAGTTAAATCCTAAGCACCCACGACTACAGATCAAGCTTAAATGAACATATAAATTTTATTAATGGATGCTTTATACTACTCCATATAATATAGATCAAACAAAAAAACCTATTTCCATCTTTTAAGGCTGCAATAAAAAAGCTTTAACATTATTGAGGATAATTTTATTAAGTTTAGAACTTCTTTTTTGCAGTAATGAGACTGCTATGGGAATATTATCTGGTTTCTCATGAAGCACCTCTGCTTGTTAAATAAGTTAATAAATTACTATGCATTAATCAAAGTGACAAAGCTATGAAGAGCTGAGAATATGAGACAATTCTGGTGATAATATTAATTAGTATTTAATTAGAAACTTAGGGGCCATAAATAAAAAATCATGGGAGAGACATTTATGCAAATTGCTTTGAGTTGTATTTGCTTTAGGAAAAAAAACCCTTCCTTTCTTTTGCCCTTCTCTCCTTTTTCTTTTTAATCTCTTTCCACAATGTACATAGCAGAGTTGCAGTGACATCACGTGGATATAAATAAGCCCATACTAGGTTTAATTTTTCCCAGTTAGGGAGGTCTACATTTGAATTTTGTTTGTCCCTCCCTTGCTTGAGTGGAAGATAATGTTTTTCAGATTCCTAACTTCTAGACAAGTAGAAAAACAAAAAAAAAAACAAACAAACAAAAAAAAAAAAAAACTGAGAACTGCAAAGGGATAGTATTTCTCTCTCTGCTGTTTTGCTCAAGACACACATCACCTTTCTTACAGAGCAGATTTTATTATTTGTTACACTTACGCAAAAACATTATCTCCAGCAAATTTATTTTTTCTATTCACCAGTCTCTTTCTGTCATGGCTCATTTATGTGTGAACATGACTTACTGAAGCCAATGTTATCCACAACTGACAAGTGCCAGACCTATAGTTCAATCAGCCCCTTCTTTGAGATAACGTCAAGGGTTTGAAGTAATGGCATAAAAAAAGTGGAGAGAGAGAAAATCGGGGTCAAATTGATCCAATTATTTGCATGTAGAAGAGATTCTGCCTAATAAAACCAAGCTCTTTTTTGCTCTCCACACACAATACAACTTAAACAGGTCTGAACCTGGCCTTCAAGGAAATGTGTGACTGACATGAAAATACTGAAGTTTTAAGTGGTTTCTTCAGGCATTTCCTTCCAAAGTGTTTCATTGCACTGTAATGCAAACCCAAGATAAAAAGCACCTGGTAATCAGGATTTTTTAGTTATTTTTTGTGAGATTTTAGACTGAAGCACCCAGCGATGACAAAAAATTATTCTTCTTTTCATTTGATATTTGTTTAACAAATAATTTGCATCTGTTAATAAAATTAAACTTGATAAATGAATGATGCAGCTCCTTTCAGTGGTGCTCCCAATTCCCATTTCCAATATAGCAAACTGAGTACCTGAATATATTTCTTTACATTAAGTCTCCACAGAACATTGCAGTTCAAACAAATATTCCTTCAAAATGACCAGCTACTTCTGTGCTGCAATACATATCAGTTCTGGAATTTAATAACATATTTTACTGGAACTTACAGAAGATAAAGAGGTGAGCAGTAGTCACTAAAGACTCAAAAGAAATTGTGGTATCTTCAAGCATTAAGACAACAAACCTTACCTTTATGTATTTCCTCCATCTCCTAGCTAATAAGTCACAGAGTTGCATATGAACAACTACCTATCATTTTTTTTCCTCTTTTTTCCCCTTTTTTGGTAGATTGAGACAGATCTACACATTTCAGTATTCAGAAAGGTTTTAGGTTTTTTACCTTTGTCTCACATTTCCCAGCCACCATTTACTTTACATATTGAATGACCCAAAAACCAGATTTATCACCTTCCTTCTCTTGTATAAACTCAAAAGTAGGAGGCCAAGCCTTCTGTGTGGGCCATGAGCTGCGTGTTGGCTGGTTCTGTGGTAATTTTAGTATATTCTAACTTTTCTGTGAAAGCAGTAAAAAGGATGACATGATCAGCAGTGTCTTTTTTGCTTGCAGGCTTGGGGGTTTAGCAGCCCTGGCTGGTACTCCCTAAGAAGCATGGCCACAGAGCTCAAAGATCTGAACATGCCCACCACAATTCTTATCTGCACCTTTTCCCATGAATGAATATGGGTCCAGAGTGCTCTGGAGAAGAAAAAAAAAACAAGAGGGAAGATGAAAAGCACTGGGGTAGCTGTCTTTTGAGGTCAGCCTTAGCACCATTCCACACATTCCTAGCAAAATCCTGGTTTGTCTGCAATGTGGTCAAACACAGGTTAATACAGTGTAGGCATCAGAAATGGATGAAAAGAGGATTTGGATGGTCTCTACTGAGCCCCTAACATCCCCAAGAGTGTTGGGCTGCAACAGACAGGATTAGGTATACTTCAGAGGCAGGGAATCTTTGTACACATGGCATTTTGGAAATTTCCCTCTTCTTTTATGGCCTTTCCTGTAAGTTGCATGATCTGTGAGAATTCTTACTCTAAAAGACCTGGTGCTTCTGTGTGGTTTTCCATAGACAAGGATTTAACCTCTCTCATGTTCTTGCTCAGCTCATGAACGGTGTCTATGACGTAAGTAAGGAAAAGCAGGATGCTGAGCTTGGTCCTGCAGCTCTGTAAGTAGCATGTTTCCTGTCTCCTGGGCTCAGTCAGGGTCTTTCCATCAAACCAGTAACCAGTGTATGCAACCCTCCAGAAGGAAGCATATTGGTCATGATCAGTATGGTCATATGCTGTGGATGTTTTCTACCTGGGCTTTCAGCAAACCTTTTGATAGTGACTCCCACAGGACTCTCTTGGAAAAGCTGGCAGCCTGGCTTTGACAGGTGACTCTTCATTGGGTAAAAACTGTTGGGTGGCCAGGCCCAGGGAGTGGTGGTGAATGGAGTTACATTCAGATGGTGAACAGTCAAGATTGATGTTTCCCAGTGTTCTGTACTGGGACCAGCTCTGTTTAATATCTTTATTGATAATCTGGATGAGGGGAGAGAATACACTGTCAGTTTGTAGATGACACCAAGCTGGGTGGGAGTGTTGATCTGGAGGGCAGGAAAGTTCTGCAGAGGGATCTGGGCAGGCTGAATCATGGGCTGAAGCCAAGAGGCTGGATCATGGGCTAAAGGTGTGAGGTTCAACAAGGCCAAGTGCCAGCTCCTGCCCTTGGGTCACAACAACCCCAGGCAGCTCCACAGACTGGGACAGAGTGGCTGGAAAGTGCCCAGTTGCAAAGGACCTGGGGGTGCTGGTGACAGTGGCTGAACATGAGCCAGGGTGTGCCCAGGTGGCCAAGAAGGCCAATGGCATCCTGGCCTGGATCAGCAATGGTGTGGCCAGCAGGGCCAGGGCAGGGATTGTCCCCCTGTACTGGGCACTGGTGAGGCCACACCTCGAGGGCTGTGTCCAGTTCTGGCCCCTCACTGCAAGAGAGACACTGAGGGGCTGGAGGGAGTCCAGAGAAGGGCAGTGGAGCTGGGGCAGGGTGTGGAGCACAAGTCCTGTGAGGAGCAGCTCAGAGAACTGGGGGTGTTTAGCCCAAGAAGGAGGTCCAGGGACCTTATAATTCCCTACAAGTACCCAAAATGAGGTGTAGCCAGGTGGGGGTCAGTCTCTTCTCCCAGGTAACAAGTGACAGGATGAGACTACATGGCCTCAAGTGTCCCAAGGCCAGTTCAGGTGTACATCAGGAATTTCTCCATGGAAGGAATTGTAAAGTATTGAAACAGGCTGCCCAAGGAGGTGATGGAATCTCCATCCCTGTAGGTGTTCCAGAAGTGACTGGACGTGACACTTAGCGCTGTGGTCTAGTTAACATGGCTTGGTGATCGGTCAAAGTTTGCACCTGATGGTCTTGAGATCTTTTCCAACATAAATGATTCTGTGGTTCTGTGACTTGTTCTGTATGTTATCTTCATAGTGTTCTCAGTAGAGAGACCATCAATTAGGACCTCTTCATAAGCAGCACACTCTTAGCAGGTTCATACCTAGTACCTGAGTACTAGAGCTTCAGACTGCTCTTGTCTTGTGAAGAGCAATGATTGCCTAGGCAACATTTGATTGAGTCGTTAGTACATCTTCTGAAACTGCACAGAATAGATACTTAACAAACCCTACTTCATTTTTTGGTAAGGCCATGTCTGTCTATGTCTTTCCAGCAGAACAGGGAGAAGAAGAAAAATGCAATCAGAGAAATAACCTATCTTTAGTGTACTACTGAGGTACAACTGCCTTCAAACACAGACAACTGAATGGGGTTGCACAGCAAGTACTTCCCAATCCCATGTGTCTGTGTTAGCAGGACACCTTAGAAAATTTTATACAGACAAATAAATTACACCTTTCCTGAGCTTATGTATCCACACTGATGGCTAGTCAGAAATTTATAATTACCTTTCACCTTCCAGAAAAAAATTCAGTAAACACTGGAATTTGGCAAGCTTCCATGGTTTAAAATCTTACTGGGGAGAAAACACCTCATGCATAACACATGCAATTGCATATGAAAGTGTACGCCTTTTCATTTGTTAGTGCCTGACTTTTTTTGTGTTTAAATTTGAGTTTTGTGGGCATCAGAGGATGAAAGGAAAATCTGGAATGCTTCAATAAAGAAAATAAACAAGGTAATCTCTCAAGTTCTTCACTTCTGTTCAGGCAAATGATAGAAGTGATCTGGATACAACACCAAGCAAAACCTGCTTTTCTGCAGCTGCTCCAAAGTGTAAGGTAACCAAGGCTCATTAACCTCACCAGGCAGAAGATTTGATACAGTGATCACACCATGGCTGGGACATGGTCTGTTTGTGTCAGGAACTGCAGGAACATTTCATCACAGACCTCCCTCTGCACTATGATGCTGGGGAAGTTGAAATATGTAAAAATGGACCATTTCAGTTCCTCTATATAGTGTTTTTACATTTTCCAGGTTTACCCAGTGAGCTCTCATATCACTTCCCAGAAACAGGCAGAAGCAAAGTTGACACACATGGCTCCGTGGAGGGGGGAGATGTAGACAGGACTTTTCCCACATCTGAAGGTTTTGTGTGCCCAGCTGTATGCGTTCTTATTCCATTGCTCATCCACATATGTATCACAGTTTAGAAAAGTCAGTCTTTATCTCTCTCCTATCAATTCCAATTACATAGTCATGGGCTAAAGTGGCTTCCCACTAGTCTTTACACTGGGATGTTTTGTGTGTTTCCTGATTTTGCCTGGTCTGATTTGTACTTGTGCTGTGAACACAATGAACAGTGTTCAAAGGTTGGGCAAGAGCACAGACAGAAGTAGCACAACCACAGAGTCACAAACCTCAGCTTGCTTTGATAGTTTGCTGATATTAATATCTTCCCACTATCATGTTAGGAGGTATGCTGAGACTTTTTGATATACACTTTTCCTTGCGTTTAATTTTTTACTTTTTATATAATCCTTTTCTATACAGGCTCTTGAATTTGCTTCCCAGCCCCTGAGTATGCACAGAGACAGGAGGGAGAGTTTGTATGAACACATAAAGATGGATTTCAGGCTCCTGATCCCTTCCTAATCACTGCATTCTACAAGGTGAAGCCTGATGGAAGACTAGATGAGACAAAATATAACAGAAAATGCTGAAAGTGTGAGATGAAAATTCTGAAAGGTGAGAATGCCTGCTTTGGAATAGAAAAACTTACTGGGGGGAAAAACTAGTGGAAAACAGGTTGGGGAGGCATGTTCCAGAAATCACTGCAAATGGCCCTTTTTGGAGGC
The DNA here is from genome assembly GCA_013400575.1 of Peucedramus taeniatus. Taxonomy (NCBI): domain Eukaryota; kingdom Metazoa; phylum Chordata; class Aves; order Passeriformes; family Fringillidae; genus Peucedramus; species Peucedramus taeniatus. The sequence continues at coordinate 33,823 of WBNO01018797.1, forward strand.
AGAGGAGCTCCTCAAGAGGTCATTAGCAATCTGGAGAAAAGCAGGTATGTTCCAAGGATTGGAAACAGTGGCTGTGGTGAGCCTGCCTCCAGTGGCTGGCTGGTGGCACAGGGAGCTGCACAGCAAAGGTCTCTGCCCAGGTACCCAGTGCCTGCCCAGCCATGCCAGGGGGTGGAGAGGCTCTGGCACGTTGCAGGCAGCACCACATGCCAAGGGAGAGCTGGGGGTGCTGCCTGACTCCAGTCCTGCCCCATGGGGTTTGATACTGCACACAGTTAAAATCACTGCAATGATGTGCAGTCCAACACTGGTTTAGGGTGTGTCTGGTGGAGTCACCATGAAGTATTTTACATTTCTAAAGAAAGCATTCACGAGAAAGTAAAGAACAAGTTATTAGTCCTTTAAAGACAAATAAAGCTTTTCTAAACTACATCAAATAGAGATGGGCTAGAGTAACAATATTTGCACTTTTTAATTTTGTCAGAACTTCCAAGGTATCTTGCTCTAGCCTCCTCTATCCTAACTGGTGGTTTGAGACCCAGAAATACCTTCATTTCAAAAAATAATCTCTTAAAGAGGACCTAAGAGTGTTTTCATTCTCTAAATACTATTCTGAATTCCATTTCTTCTTCATGTATAAAATGGGAGTATCATTTTCTTCTCAATCTATTAGGGTTCATCAGTGGATGACCATGCATGTCTATAGCTATACTGTGCAAGGCCATATTCTATTAAACTAACTCCTGGCCCATTTTTAGCTGTGAAAAGCGCCCCTTTTTTTTTCCACTAGAGTTGCCCAAAGGTGAACAAAACAGGTGAACAAAGGTGAGTTCATCCTCACAGTAAGTTGAGATCTTTGTGCTAAATTCAGTGGGGTTATGGCAGACCTCAGCTGTGTCACCTTTGAAAGGTCTGATACCTGCCTTTGTTGGGAAAACCTGTAAGTAATAGGGCTGAGGTCTGTAGTAATCTAATGAAATAATTCAAAACCACATCACCTTTCATAAGGAATAATCTTCTTTCTCTATATTTTAAGAGACCTATGAAACCCCAGAGAAGCCTTGAAGGTCTTTCCTCAATAAATTGAACTCTTCTAGAGAAATGCTGAAGCTTTTGAGTTTTGGCTCAACTCTGGCCCTTATTTGCCACTACTGCAGGACACTGAGCTTGCCCCAGTGCTTAAAATGAGAAAGATTTCTTTTTTGTGTGTGATGGGAACCATGGCACCATAGCTACTACCTTTCACCTCCAGAAGAATCACTCCAATAAGGCAAAGCTCATACCCATTTGCAGCAGCCTAAGGGCAAAACATTTTTAAATTTTCAGGAGAAATCACTGCATTTTGCAGGACTGCTGGCTGTTATTTTGTTTAAATACCAGAGATGTCCACTGAGAAGGTGGCTTTGAAATTACTACAGTAAAACATTATTTTTCAAAATATTTTAAAATGTTTCTTGCTGGTGAGAGGAGCCACTTAATCATTTAAGATACTGCAGGCCTTTCAGCATATTGATCCCTTTTCCACAACCATCACCAAGGTTGTGAATGCACTGGCAGAATTTTATTGAGATGGTCAAGATAAGTAGGTTGAAATATCAGCCTAATTCTCTTACAAGCCTTAGGAGGGCTGATATTGCCATCTTAAGGGTTGGAGCCAGATTCAGACCCTGGAAAAAGAAAATAAACAAAGTGAAAAGTCCTGTGGTTTGGGAAGCATTCCCTGGAGGACTGTCTCAGCTACTGAGTCTAGCTGAGTTGCACATGGGCTTTTCATAGAGGATTCCCAAATGATTGCTCTGCATTCTGACTCATGGCTGTGTTCATGAACATGTGAGCCATCCAGAAAATGTAGCACTCTCTCCTCCCCAGGCTCAGATGTGACCCTTTGCCATCCCCAGATGAATCCTCTCTCAGTGTCCTGAAGGGGTGATTCACCACGACAAAGGCTGCCACATCCAAACCAGTAACTGCCACCTCTCTAGGTATGGCTTAGATGAAATATGTCACCATGCAGTCACAGGTGGTACCCAGCCAGCTGCAGCAGACTCTGGCAGTGCCAGGGAGAAGCTGCATGTCAACTCAGAGCCTTCAACACTCTGAGAGTTGAAGGCTTTCTAGCTGCAAATGTTGATAAATATATACATTTTCCACTTTGATAAAATAGTTCTTGACAGAGACTCTTAGCAAATATGATTGATTGTTGTCAGTCTGGCATAGAGTAAGGGACAGTCTTTTATGGTATGAAATGAATACATATTCCACTGTTTATAGGAACAGTTTTTAAGGTTCTGGCTTACACATATAAGAAGCTGACTCCATTGCAGATCTGCTCTCAGCATTACTAAAACTGAAGCCTCCAATGAACACAGCTTCCATGGAATACAAGGCTTGAAGGGACATAGAGATCAGACCCTGCTGCCCCAGGCTAATGCATAAAAATTTATTATTTCGTAAACAGATTAAGCAAAATGTAAAAACAGATTTATGTCCCCAACAGAATGAATGGATGCTAAAATACTTCACTACAATAGCAACCAGAAGTACACTGCTAATTCCTTGCTCAATTTTTTTCCCAGGCGTGGTTATTAGAGATTTGTTTTGACGTCAGTATTTTGTCTTAGCTGTGACTGTTTTTCATCTTGGCAGTAAAGCACTCTGCTTCCCAAGGTATTTACAGAGAGTGGCCATGCTCCGTTTTCCACTGGCAAAGACAAGAAGCTGGGAGTCTGGCCCTTAGGATAGGCTACCACTGCACTGGCAGTCCCAGGAGCCTCCCTCTGCCCAGCTCCCATCTGAGCTCCTTCCCAGACAGAGCAGACCAGACTTACATGTTCATTTCCAGATGGGATATCTGCAGTGTTGCACCCTCTGACATCCAAAAGATATTTCATTCTAATGACACCACTAGATATTTCATTCTAATGGCACAACTAGGTTGCATGTTTTTTTTTTTTTTTTCACAGGTCTGCTATATTTGTAGCTATTTCACGCTCAGCAGAGGGTCTTAGGACTTTCTTTTGTCACAGCCTTATAGCAGAAACATTTGTTTCCGTGTGAGTGAGATGCAACAGAAATCCTACACCACATCAGTTGGTTCCAACCACAATTTCGTCTGGTCCTTCCTCTGAGATCCTACTATCTCCTTCAGTACCCCCTTCCCAGACCTCCAGCAGCCCCCACACAGCCCACTGTAATTGCTCATTCCTAATTTGGACAAAGAATGTCTTCACAAAAATAGCAAGAGGAAGCCTAGATTAGTGACTGCATTTTTACACTCCTTTCATTCTCATTTGCAACCTTTTCACCACACACACCTCCCCTGCCTCCGCTTTCCCTATATTAACATGCATTACATTCCCCCCACATCTCCCAGCCAAGCAGACTTTTGTCACCAAACTGATGGCTATTACCACAACTTGGAATTTGTATTTTTATTGTATGATCAGAGTTCATAAGAAATCTCACAAAAACCATTCATCACATGCCAGATCTAGGGAAAAATACCTTTCTCTTATGCAGCAGAAATTAAAAAAACAAACAAACAAACAAAACTCTACCCAGCCCCTCTGCCTTGTCAGATTTATATTTCATGTATATATTTTAAAATCCAAAAAAACAAAACAAAATAAAACCACCACACAAAACCCCCCACAAGAACAGAAAAATGTCTGCCACTGAAGACATTTAGCCACACACAGCTGGAAAGTGAAGTTTCTGAAAATTTATTAGTCCACTAGGAATGAACTAGCCCCTGGAAATAGTGAGGTTAGGCTCTCACTTACCAGGGGTGGCTTTTCTTATCCGTCCAGTGTCAGTGGACAATCCTGCTGGCTCAGAGCAGAGCAGAAAGAAAGAGGGATGGAACTCCTCACAAGGACAAAGAAAAGGTAATGGAAAGGAAAATTCACTTCTGGAAACTTTTATAGATACAATAGAAATGAGTCCAGGATCAGTCTGCTTAGGGCCACCTTCAGCACACTATTGTTTTCTTGGTAGTATCCTTGTATCCTCCAAACAGCCATCTGTGAGAGATGAGGCAGAGCCCTGCAGCAGTGGGATGATGGGCGCTATCAGCAAGGAAACACAGGAAAGTCCCCCCTGCACCACCTTGTACCAGCCCTATGTGCAGCACTGGGGCTCCCCCCACCTGCCAGCAAGCCCCAGCCGTGGTTCCTGCTCCATGGGCCCTCGGGTGGGAGCTACATCGGGGTCTGCCATCAGCTGCACCTCTGCTGGTGGTGGCTGCACCCACGGCAGAGTACCTGAGCTGATGGCATCCACCCTGGCACTCACAGGAAGGGTCTCATGTCAGTGTCACACTGCAACACTTGCCACAGGGCCTTTGGACAGCCTGAGCACACAGGAACAAAACCACTGCAGAGGCTTGTATGCACTGGGCTATAGCACTGCTGCAGACATGGTCTGGCTGACGTTCAACCTGAGTGCCCCAGAGGCACAGATGTCCCCTGATGCCTGCTGGGACCCATGCCCACTCCTTCAGTGACACTTCATCACCCACAAAAGCCAGGCTGGAGAGGGCTATATCTCCTGGCACCTTTATACACTCAGAGAGTCACACACATAAGAGTTGTACCTCAGCCTGGAGGGTCAGGGCTTCCCTCTAGGATCAGTATCTCCCTTTCACATGATGGTGGTGGGTGTGTGCTCTCTACCTCTTTCCTGAACAAGTCAGCAGAGAGGGCTCCAAGCAAGAAGCCCATCTCCCTGGGGATTCATCTGCTGCATGTAAGTCAGGGGTAGTTGACACCCAGGTCAGGGGCTTGTGTGACAAGTTTGGTGCATTAAATATAGGTGCATGAATGCAGGTAGCAGCATGCCTCCTGCTTTGTTGCCTGAGGAGTGGGGCCTTCACTAGTTTAGAAGGGATTGCTGTTGCAAAACATGTTAGTATCAGAACTGTTCCCAGCACAGCTTCATTGCTTCTTCCTTGCTTTGCTGTGGTGAGACACATAACATGAAAAAAATCAAAGAGCAAATTGTCACACACTCTAAAAGCAGGAAGTCTTCTGGGCTCTCTAGTCTCCTCTGAATATCACAGACTGTTACGTTTCCTCTAGACGTTGTTTCAAGTCTGGAATCTGGACACATGATGCACTGGATGAGCTCTTCTGAGTCCCACAGCAGCACCAGCATTTCCCAAGCTGTACATCTGTCATCCTGGAGCAAGTCTTTGTGTAAGTGGCAAATGGTCACGATGCTGTAACTTCCTTTCTTGGCCTTTGTAGATATTGTTGTGCATGTCCTGTTTTTCATAATTATGTGATAGCTGGGTCAGTGTGAACTCCAGCAATGAAGAGCAGAGAGTAAGACTGCAGATCTGGCACAAAAGGAATCCTGTAATGAGATTTATGCATTCAAGGTTTACTTGTTTAGCAGTTGTTTTCTCTGCTCGTTCCATCTTCTCCTGTTATACAATGGTTATCTTCATAGAATAAACTGGATTTTAGTCAGACAAAAATGACTTAACCTGTAATTAACCACTGAAATGGATATTATCATCCTACCTGTCTGTACACAGAATACAAAACCAGCATGAAGTGCTCTGTGTTTTCCATTTCTTGTGCCACCGAAAATACTACAGAAAAATGTATTCCCCTTGTGCAGTATATAGAATGAAAGATAATGGCACAGAAAAGAAAAATTAACAAAAAACTACCCGCTGAAATGAGCTAAAATACAAAATGTAATGCTCTGATACTGGTCCAAATAAAATTCTGAATTTTATTTTTTTGTACTAAAAACAAATCAATGAAGTGAAGTTTTTGTCTAAATTTTTCTGTAAACTTCTACAAATAAAATTCTGAATTTTATTTGTAGAAGTTTACAGAAAAATTTAGACAAAAACTTCACTTCATTGATTTGTTTTTAGTACAAAAAACCTGAAAAAACCATGCACCACAAGAAAAAGTTTGCTGTGCCACAAGGCTGACTAGAGCTCCTGCTGCCATCATAATTGCAGAATAGATGTGTACATACTGAAATAGGACATCCCGGTATCCCATGTAACTCAGTATTCAAAATATCTACTTATAGTTAAAATCTTTGTAATTATATAAACTATGTTTAAAAAATTAGCAGAAGAGAAAATATTATTTTCCTTTGAATATTTTCTTTATTGTAAGTGGCTTATTTGAATGATGGTATATTGTAGTTTGTAGCAGAGGATTTTGTGTCTGGAATAGTGAATTTTCTCCTAACATGCTCACTTTAAGCTTCCATGGAGAAAAAAGTGTATCACACTGTAGTGACATACTGCAACAGCAGAGAATTTAATATTAATCATATCATGTGATGCCAAAGGCCCTCCTGGCATTGTCTGAGCTGCTGCTGTAGAACCACTGATTTTGCATTGTTAGTGTCAATAACTTTATCTGAATGCAAATGAAAATACTATAAACAAATTCCATATTAAAATATGACAGGAAATCCTCTCTCCTCCTAAAAAAGAAAGCTAATATTTAATCCTTAGACAAGCTGTTTTCTTCTTAATATCTTCAGACACACAGTTCACAAACAGTTTATTACAGGCTAAGCTGAGATGAGAACAAACAGGATGCTGTCAGGTGCTCTGGGTAGCCACCCCTGGGGATGCTCTTTCTCCAGGGCAAATGTACACATGAGTCTCTCTCCCTGCTCCACGTAGTCCATAGGCAAGAGCATGCTCTCAGCTTGTAATCAAGAAACAGCTGACGTGGTTTATCTGCATGCCAAAAATTGCTCCAGAAGAGCTCTGTACTGGACCGTATTCCAGGCAGAGATTTACCCTGGCGCCAGGGGGGATTTAATTTCTCTTTTTGTTCACTGTCTGTTGCCCCTTCCCCCTGCCCTGCACAGTATGAGACTGCATCCAGTTCCCCAGTTTCAGACATCCATGAAGGTGAGCACAGCACTGGTGACACAGCAGGCCCAGCGCAGCCGCAGGGGAGAAGGAATGGAAAGGGAAGATGCTGATGCTCTTCCTGGCTGAAGATGTGTGCCACCAGCCTTTGCCCTCACGTGAGCCACCATGCAAGGGTACAGAATAGCATTCAGAACAAGGTGCGTTCACACCAGCCCACACACCTTCACAGTCTATTCACACAGAGTTACATTAACACCAGCGTATTCCAAGGTATCTCATAAACACAACACAGACCTTAAAAAGCAGAGATTAAGCTAATTTACTTAGAGCAGTTACATCCTTCTCTGACTATGCAGAGCTGTTCCTTACAATTTGGAGCTGAAAAACACCAAATTATGATCTTCATACACATTCTTGGCATATTATTCTTCTTTCACAGGCAGGAAATATTTTTCTAATCTTCATCTAAATTTGCTCAATATGCCGTTCCCACACTGCTGATAACAAACCTTTGGAAACTAGTACTCTGCAATGACAGCTTTGCAGAATTCCCTCTTTAAACTGCAAGCCTGGACTGTGGTGAGGGAAAGATCTTGCCTTAGAAGTGTGCCAGCACTGCAGGGACATTACTGTGGCAATCAGTGCTGAGACCAGCTGCTCCTGCAGCCTCATATGGGCACAGCAGTCTGACAGCAGCTTGACTCGGGTACAGCCAGCAGGGTGCCACAGCAACATGAAACTCAACATGAAAGCCCTGAGTGAGCAGTGAGGTTCATAGCTAACCTGGTTAGAGCTCTCAGGTTTTTCAATCACTCTGCTTGCTTTACCCAGTCGTATTGAAATTAGTCAGCACAGGTATCATCAAAGCTAGAAATGCACTAGAGGAATACCCATAGGAAGGAGGCTAGCCTGTTCCAGATTTGACAGTGATAACTTCCTGGTGAGGAAAAGGATGTTACTGAGAAAAAATAGAGAAAAAAGGTGTTGATTGCTTCAGCTTAAAAACCCCACAATGAAATATTGCATTGTTTTGAAGTTTACTCTTGTCTTCCCCTCTTCCCAAAATATCATAGCTATTTTGAACTTGGAGATAGAAGAGTTACAAACGGGAGGATTTTCTTCACAACTTTTGGGTTTTAGAAAACAGACATTTCTGTGTTCTTTTTACACCTTGTTTTGATGTATGTTTGATTAAAAAACATGCTTTTGAAAATGAAAGGAGGGTTGATATAAAGGATTCCATACCTGGTCTCATATTTCCATTGCTGTTAACCCTGTTAACCCTGACAGAATGACTTTCATGGTTTCAATAATGGCTGTCCTTCAACGAGATAAAATGCAGGTAAAGTTCTGCTAAGCCTTGAACTCTGCCGGTGTCTCTCCATGCTGAAAGTACAACAAAAGGATAGACCATGTCTTTGTGATTTCCCCAAAATAAACTGGAATTACTTTCAATTTTATTTTTCTTCTCAACTTAAAAATATTCATCACCCCCATGGAGAGAGTTTGCAAAGGAACTGTTTTGGTTAGGAAACAAACTTTAGGGGTAGGAGTATGGGATATTTCTTAGTATTTTTCTGTAAGACTTGTGGATCCTTTCTGTGGCTTCCTCAGAATTTGCTGTTTTATTTCTGTTCAGTCCCAGGCTGAATTTCTCCAAGCAAGGACAACTGCCAGAGCTGCTCAGGATACCACATTTTCTAAGAGGTATCCATGCTGTCCACAATTTTAGTGTCAGAGCAGCTGAGAATTTTCCAGAACTGGCCATGGGAGCTCTGGCCCAGACTCCTGGGACAACAATAGTCCTAAAGCTCTACAGTTAAAAGCAGCAGCATAGGTTTTTCCAAAAACCCAAGCTCTTGCCCTCAGAAACCTTTCTTCATCCATAAAAATCCAAATTTCCTTCAGTTATAGCTTCTCAAATAAGGCATTACTGTCCAGAACAAGTTTAGTATCAAAACTCAAATGAAGGTCACAGCTGCTCTATAATGCAAATCAAAATACATTTTACAGACATGGCTTTTTCATCAAACCACTTGGCACACAATTCTTCATTTTGACATGCCTTTTACAGGCATGGGCATAACAGATCCCACGGTGACTGCATGGCACTGCTGCCCCAACAACACATTCAGATAACAAACATGCTTTCTCTCATCAGGAAAAAGCTGGAGGTTGGAGGGAGGAGAAACAAATCATCCAGCTTTTCCCATACAGCTCTGTGGTTCTAGTAAAAACACAACCTGATCCAGATTTCTGAAGTGTTTTGGATAAAGCCTAACAGCTATATACCCACATTTTTTTGGAGCTCTGTAACCACCAAAGTAAAATAAAGTGGGCTTCATGCTACAACATCCCAAAAGTTCAAGGGCGTTCATAAAAATAACCTGGATAGTTCAAAGCACCTATGATTTCAGATCAAAGCCTGAGAAAAGAAAAACAGCATCATCCTGCCCCTTGCATTTTTCCAGTAAAAATAAAAGCCTGTATCAATCCTGAATGCCAGCAGATTGTGCAGGCTGAATATGTGGAAGAAAAACCTTTATTACAAACTTGCAGTTCAGACCTTTTTGGAAGCAGCAACTCAGCAGGGTAGTCAATAAGACTTGTAAATCCATTTACTGCATGTTTTAGATCAATTTCACTCCAAGTTCTTGTACAACATTTCAAACCTGCTGAACCCCCGAGACGTTCTTTTCCTGTGGTGCCTTTAGAATAAATCTCTCAGTCATCAGAAAACATTGTGTGTTTTCCTTTAGAGCTATGACTTGTGACTGGTATTTTAAGCACCATTAAAGCTAAGGAGCTGAATGTTGAAAATAAAGCAGTAAGTAGATCTTTCGCAAGTTCCTTCCTTTCTCGCCATACCCTTGCTTTTGTCTCATTTTGAAAGAAATGACTGATTCAATTTCTTGTTATTGTTCTTTTTTCCACTGCCAGGTTTTAATTGCAGCCTGCAATACACTGTCTGCATGGACAAAATTAACAGTGCATCAAAAATCAATAAAAATATGTGCAGCTTTTTACTTCAATTCACTTACCTTTGTTTAACTTTATGACAAGTTATGGCTTGGCAAATGTCTTACCAGGGTCTTGTTTTTCTTGTTTACATCTAAATCTGCTGTCACTGCCCACTGCTCTCCAGTAACTTTCCTGAAGTTTTGCCTTGCATCCGTAAGAACGTTTTGAAAGCAACAGGGAAATTTGCTACAACAGCTGTGAGCTTTCACCCCTCTCCTCTAGATCATAATATGGCAAATAAAATTCCAAGAAGGTGTTGGTCATGAGTTATTTTTGCCTCAATGGTTCAAGGGTTTTTATTCATATGAGTACTTTGAGGGGTGCCTTAAGGGATGAAAGAGTTATTGCTCTGCAGTATTTGAATAAGTGCTACAGCTCAGAGTAAAACCACCAAATGCAGGCAAAGCTGTAACATCCCCAGACTGATACATGCAAGCACCTACAACTGTCTGAAGGAACTGATGTAGATTTTAAACTGTATGTTGCTGTTAACTCAAGGCTGGTCTGCACATGAATGTGGTGTGAAGGGGGGCACAGGCTGGAGTCTGAGTGCCCACAGCCCAGCAGCCGCCGCAGGGTCACCGCGAGCTGAGACACCGGCGGGTGCCATGCCAACAGGATCCCAGAGACTGCAGTCAGCTCCCAAGGAGCCGACCTGGAAAATGGAAATCACTCAGGAGGTGACTCTACAGCGAAAGTAGCCTGTGGGTGAAGCTTGTGTATTCTGGAAGCTGCTTCATCACTGTGAGTGATACCTACCATCCACTAGTGATTGCTGGACTTGGATTACTGTTGCTAGCACACAATAAATTCATGTTATGTAGACCCACAGGTCTCTGAACAGCTGGTGCTGGTCTCCACTAGAACTAGGTCAGCTTCTTCTATTAAATAACACATTTAATTTTGTCCCCCATATTACATGGGCACAGAGATTTCAGTGTTTTCATTATTTAGAATTATTCACTGAATAATGCATGGGAACATCTTGCAGACTGTGTACTTACTTGTGAATGCTGTGCCACAAGTACTGCTTGCTCAATAGCTGGACTGTGTGATTGGTCACCAAAGTCAATCAGAATTTTTTATCCCCCGACCAAGAAGTATTTTCAAGTTGCATGTTTTAAAAATGAGAATAATCTGTCACATGCACTTTTTACCAATACCTATAACATTTGCAATTCCTTTGTACATTCTTAAGAGAATAAATTTTATGTGTTTACATGTGCCATCAATAAAATGTGAAACAAAACTGCAACTGTAGGTAAATAAGTAAAGTCAGCTCTTAGCCTAGTGGCAGATTGCTTACATAGGAAATGGGAAATCTGTGATCAGCTTCCTCTTCAGTCTGAAGGCAATGCAGTCACATCCCTGCAGCTCCTGTAGGTCCGTTCCTCCCCAGCTGAGTCTTCCAGGTAAGGACATCTTTTACACTACACTTTGAAAGTTTTCCTCTTATTAGTCAAAATTATGAGTTTCCTGAAGCTGGGCTGGCAGAAAAACAACAACAAAAAAAAAACCAAACCAAAACAAACAAAGAAACAAACAGAACAAAACAAAACAAAACAAAACAAAACAAAACAAAACAAAACAAAACAAAACAAAAAATTCCCAAAAAAACTCCAACAACAAAAAAAACAACCCAAACAGAAAAAAAACACAAAAACACACCAAAGAAGGGAAAAAACCCTAAGCAAACAAAACCCAGCCAACAAAACAAACCGAAATCCAATCAGCTAACCAAGCAACCAAAAAAAAAAAAAAATCGAACTACCAAAACCACTAAAAATCAAGTAAATCTGATTTTGTAATTTTGTAACCTGTTTAGTTGGAGACCTAGACCCAAGGCCCTTTTCTGGAGAAACCCTCTGATCTGCAGTAAGGAGACAGTGGCAGAGGATAGCACTGACATGGTGAAAAACAGCTTCTGAGCAGCAAGAGCTGCTCACCCCAGGACAAAGGAGGTCACTGCACTCTGTGCCCTGGGGGGATGCAGAACAGCAGGGCACAGCTCTGATCCAGGCACTGGCGAGGAACAGGTAGAGGGGAGAATATCTGCCTTAATATCTCCTGCCAATTGACTCCTGGTTGCTGCTTAGCCACCAGCTGTGTTGGAGCTGTGTTACCCTTCCCATGGATTGACCAAACAGGTCCTGTTTTGACTCTGAAACAGCCTGCCCATGATGGACACCTAGGTCTTTAGATAGTGCATGGCCTATACAAAAGTCCCAAGCTCTGTACCTGGCCCCTTGGCCCTATTTTCAATTACTTCTCTCTTCTGGAAGTAATTCTCATGTGACCATCCCTGGCAGCAGAGGGGAAGTGCAGGACATTGTGGGGCCTCAGAAGACCTGATAAGAACCTTGCCTCCCTCCAGATCTGAGTGCATTGAAGGGTACAGGGGAGCACCCTAAGGCCAGAAACAAGGAAAAGTATGAGGTCATCCTTCACATTTCCAGTGAGAAAGTAAGGTTAACTTTGCAACAAATACCTTTCTGAAAGGAGGGGGAAGGTTTTCCAGAGCTCCTATAGAAACAGAAAAGCCAAAGGTGAGGAAATGCCAGGGAGAAGCTGTGAAGGTAAATGTTTTATAGCCAGGGAGAAGTATAAGCAATATTTGATAGATATGTTGTTATTATAAAAAAAGCAACAAAACAATGGAATGTGACAAAACCCAAGCCCTGTGCAAGATCCCATGTTTCTTATAAAAGTTATTGATTTTGTAGATACCAGGGGTTTAGCCTCAAAAAATTATGGTGGTTTCTGCACTATATCCTGTGCTTTGTTACCCAAAACATCCCACTATGAGAGACAGTGACAAAGAGATATTGAAAAACATGTCTGCATTTTTTCTCCAATGAGTTCTTGACTCATTTGAACTACAAGGTACAATATGGTGTGAGTTTTCTGTCTTGAATAACTGAACTCACACATATTTTCCATTGTCTACCTTCACCTGTGGTATCCACTGAACAAGAAATATTGAACATGAGGACAGCACTGTGCAGCAGAAGGTGCTGTCAGAGGAGCAGAGCTACTCAGTGATTTGCCCTTGCAGCAAACCCAGATCCACAGAGATTTCCTGGTATTGCTCCCTCTGTCATTGGGTGGGTTTCTTTTCACAGTAATACCTTTGCTTTATGGCTGCTTGTCCTTCCTTCTGCCTCTATGTTCTCCTCCATCTTTTTTTGCCTGCTTCATCTTGGCTTACATTTTCCCTTCTGCACTTTAGATTTCTCTTTGCTTACTGTCCTTCAGAAGAATGGTAAGTCTCCTGTAGGGAAAGATTCAACTTGACTCATTTCTTCCTCAAAGGGGATGGAACGAGTCATTCTCTGACCATGTTGCCCTTCCTTATCACCCAAGAACCAGAAAAATAAGTTGATTAACCTCAGTTAAATATGTGCTTAACAAAATCAAATTTTACAAGACTTCACTGCTTTTTGTACAGACCTAAAATCTCAGTGTAATGTAAGCATGGCAGAAGCTGATTCCCTTCTCCAGGTCTGCTACTGAGCCAGGAGACACAGTGGCCACCCCAGAGCTGCTGTTGTGGCCAAGGACCCCTTTCAGATGAGTGTCCCAGTAAAAATGAGGAGTGAAGGGCAAAGGAAGCATCTCAAAACACTCCTCCTTCTGTCTCGGAGACAGTGGAAGAAATCCCTTCTCCAGGGGCTGGGAACAATAGGACAATCATAACTTACATAACTTCTGCTGGTGAAGCTACAGTAACAAGGCATGTCAAACTTGCTGGCAGCACAGAGCCCAGATCTCCCTTCAGCTGGAGGAGTCCCACCCAGCCACTTGCCAACCTCCTAGGATGCTCAAATGCATTACCTTAAGCACATTCCTCCTGCTTTTTTGCTGGCATTGAGATGTATTGAGTGTCAACATTAAAATGCAAATACACATCCAGGCCTGGATGCTCTCCTGCTTAGCTGGGGACACCAGCACTAAGGAGCTGCTTGAGCAGTGCAGGCTCTAGCCACTTTGCTTCCCTTCACTGAGAAAAGTCCTGGAACACAACCCTGTGCACAGAGACGCAGATGCTTTTAAATTGCCACCTGCACTCAAAACACACATGCAAAGGAATGCTCCAAGTTCAGACCCCTCAAGGCTTTCATTTGAAGACAGCTCGCTGTAAGTCCCCATTTCCCATCTCATCTGTAGCACAAAACCCACCAGCTGCTGAGAAGCACAACCAACAACAATATACACTGAAATTAATAAAATTGGGAAGTGAAGCTGCAGGCTCCAGCCTAGTAACTGAACACAGGGCTCTGGCAGGCCTGGCTCAGATGAGCTGCCTGGGTCATTTGCTCACAGAATCGGTGGGGCTGGGAGCTGAGGTAGTGATCATCACTTCTGGGAAAGACCACACCCACAGGTCACCTGCCCCTGGGCACCGAAATTAGAGACTGCTATGGCAGAGCTTGAGATCTGGATGTGAACAGGCATTGCTGACCACACCTGTGCCCCTGGCATGGCTGGCTGGACACTTGACAATGTCACCAAGCTGTAGCTGACTCAAATGTCCTCTCTCTCCAAGCATCATCAAAGTCAAATGCAGCATCAAGTCGATTATCCACTCCTGGACTCAAAGCAGGCCTTTCCCTCGAGTTGTGTGAGTTATGGATTTGGTCAGTTTATTGGTGACACTGAGAAGATGTTTTTTGTTACAAGTCCACCTAAACCAGTTAATCTGGTTTTTGTTAAGGGAGCATTCACAGTGGATTAAAATGTTTAATTCAACCTCAAAACAAGATTTCTTGGGAGGGAGTAGGGGAAGAAGAATTGTGTCTTTTTCTCAAAATTAGGCAAAAAAAGATAGAGGGGGAGTTGAAAAAGCTTGCAGTGGCTGCCTTAACATGAAACAAATAAAGTTGCTTTACAAGTCATTTTCCTTCCCAATTTCAATGCAGTTCCCTATTCAGCATGAGAACAAAATGACTCTATGATTCATTCTCATATGAAATTCAAAGGGTTTAAAAATGTGCCTGATTTTGGAAAGTTTCTACATAATTTTATAGCTCAGTCTAGTGTTCAGTTAGAAAGCTGAGTTCCAGCAAAGACTGCTGACTATGGGCAAGGAGAGAAATCCCAGGGTATAGCGTGGCCTAACAGCAGGGCCAGTGTGCAGCAGGGAGTGCAACCTCAGAATAGCTTGTGCAATGCTGCAAGGGGCTGAGGAGGTGGAAAAAGAAAGAAAGGGAATCGGGAAGTTTAAAGAAACACAGGATGTGCAAGAGGCACCAGCAGAGTGATTCAGTGAGATTTTCCGGTAACGATGAAGTTGCAGGAAGGGTCAGGAGGCAACACCCACCCACAAACTTCCATCTCCTGACACATTCAGAGAGGAGAGGGGTGGTGGGACTGGGGTCAAAGATTTGAGGTTAAAGTTCTTATCTCTAAGCAGCATGGCCATTTGAAGAATCCATGAACTGCTTTCCTGCCTCAATGTCTCATGGATTTCTATTTCTGCTCTTTGTGGAGAGGTGTTCAACTGTATGTGCTTCTACACCTATGAGAAAATTAGATTAGACTAAGAAACCAAGTAAACCTGTTACATTACACTACCTGTTACAGCAAATTATTAACATTAATAAACATAGTACATCGCTGTATGCCTTTCAATGGCATACACAAATTAGTTCAGGATGTATCCCTGGTTTCCTCAGTCCTAAATATGATCTGAGAGCAGGAGCAGAGTTCAGAGCCTTAACCAAAACAGCCAACAGGCCTGAGATGGGCCTGAGGCTCGATGGTCACTGAAGAATGTGCAGCACAGATGTCTAGTCTATGAATGACCCTGTAGACACAAGAATTACATATCTGGGGTGATAGAAATATGAGCTCTGGGACAAAATTTCAGCAGGAAAGGATATTGCTGAGTAGAAACAGAGGATGAAGTTTGAGCTGGGGCTGCAAAAGCACAGTAGCCCAGTAATGCCAAACAGTGTTGCTAGTCAGGCTGGGCAGCTGCATCTCAGGCTGGGGGAGACTCTTTCTCCCCAGGAGGAGTACAGCATGAAAACATGCTTTCTCCTGTCCCTGGGCCTGCAGCAATGTGAGCTGTTCCTCCAAAACTATATTCCTAAATTCTGTCCTACCTTCTCAACTAAAGTCAAAATTGGGTTGCCAAAGTCCTATTTGCATCACCCTTGTTAAGGGATTCTGTGGAAGTCATTGTGATACGGGTCTGTAGTTAAAGTGAAGAACAGATGCAGAATATTTAATGTTGCAGCAGAAGCATAAATTTTAGTCAGTAAGAATGATTTCTTCATCCTATATGTGGATAGCAAGCATTTCAGTAGAGTAAATAAGAAAATATCCTGGAAAGTAAAGACTAGAATAAAACATGTCAAAAGCAGGGTCTCAAAAGATTGTTAGTAAATTATCTACTTCAAAGCAATAATGGGGAAACTACATCATCCCTCTGCCACTCCATACAAAGAGTCTGTATGGGATCAATGAATAGGCAAGTGCAGCCAACCATCTTGCAATTGCCTGCAGGTTAAGAATTTGGAAGTTGGTGGAAAATTTGATATTGAGCCTGAACATTCACTCACATCTGGACTTTATTGTAACAGCCTAAAGGAAGCATTGCTCTAAATTTCAAATCACAGTGAACTTGATGAAGGGCTTGAGATGATCCATAGGAAAAGGTCAGAAAAGCTGTAAATGTTTATTTCCATGAGTTTAAACAAGTGCTTTCAATTCTGCTTTTACACTTCATCTATGTTTTCACTCAGAGTCTCTGCAGAACCCTTCTAGGGCTTTTCTGTCCTAGAAAATCTTCAGCATGCATGCACTGAAAGGCAATGTATGTGGCATATAGCCCATAAGGGACCAGGGTAGTGAAATCTGCAAGCAACTGCATTGCAATTGCTAACTCCAGCACAACAGCAGAAAAACCAGCTGGGTAAGAAAGAGGAAGCTTGGACCCATTCAGAAACATTAATGCTTTTGGCAAGAAGGCTAGGGGCTATCCTACTTTCAGCAACATATAATGAAAGATACCTCAACTGTTGAGAAACTATGAAGAATGTAATGGACAACAAAACCTCATGTGAATCATGTTAAAGACTGTGCACAGGGGATATGCACCTGGGAAGTCATCATACTGCATTGCAAGCACCTATTATTTGGGAAGGGAAAAAAAAATTAGAGAAAAAATGAGAATAGAAAAGCCAGGCCATTATAGTCTTCTCACAGAAAAGAGATGTTAGTAGGTTCTGAGTCACTTGTGAAGGGTGGCAGAGACTTCAGCGGCAATGGGTTAAAGGGAACATTTTATCTGTCATTTGGGCTAGTTGGCTGCACACATTGCAAAACACAGATGTGCCTGCCCTGCAGCATGCAATGGAATAACTCACTAGGATGCCTGAGCTTCAGCTGTGCTCACTCTAGGCTATAAGCAGAATTGCCAAGCTGTGTTTGAACTCTGTTTAAATGGTTAGTGATTTGTATGGCCAAACTGCCAGAGTGGGAGCCCAGCACCACGAATGTGCAGGAATTTGGAACTGTTGTGTCCAAAGCCAGGTGAAGTGTACGCCCTCATTCTTGAAGCTAGCTGCTAAAATCACCTGGTATAGGGAGAAAAATGAGGATGGGTACCATGGCAAGGTCTAATATTAATAATGACATACACTTGTACATCTGAAAAATAGACATTTAAAAGACAAAGGAACTTTGTGTTAAAACTGCAAGAGGATGAAAAAAAAACCTCACAAAGCCTGAGTTTAACCCTGGTCACACTGACATGTGGTTCCTCACAGCACTATTACCTGCTGTGTGCAGTTTCTTGACTGAACTGAATTTTGGAGCAGTTACATAACATACAGCCCCAAACTACCAGTGACACCTAATTTTGTCTGAGCCCAGCTATTCTCAGTGGCTTGAGTGTTATTTAAAAGGCCATAGCAAGCATAGTTGGAGACCATGTGCTTTATGGGTTTAGACCCATGACAGGTGAATTCTTGGTTTAGTTTTCTCTAAACCCTCATCCTCTTTTTTCCATCCATGCTCTAATGCATGGAATTCCTCGTCTACAAAGCAAAGCAAGTAACCTGCAATGCAGCAGGAGGAAGCAGAGAGTGTTCATGCCATGAATCTCAGGTTGAACAGGATCAAGTCCAGGCATGAATGGCTGCATACTTATAATTTGTTAAAGTGATGTTGCCTCTCAGGAGTATTTGCCATTCCCAGTTCAGGAAGGTACACGTTTGCTTATTTAGGCTTGCATGCAGAAATTTAGTTAATAAGTAATATTTGGAAAACAACTACTCAAATAGGCTCACTACATTTCTACAATGACTTCTGAATATAGGTAACAACTATTTTTTTAAGCCATTGAGTACTTTGTTCCATCTGGCCAGTTTCTATGGAATGCTTCTCTTTGTAGTGGCTACTGAAAGCAGCAAAAAAAAAAGGTAAACCTCACAATGCCTACTGTGAATTCAAGGGGCTCTCATGCTGCAACAACAAGTCCACAAAGCTGAGGTGCTGTGGCTAATACTACTTACCATCTGGGGCATCTCCAGTAAAAAGAGGATGGGTATAGGGTGAAAGACCACTGGAATGATTTTCAAATAAAGGTAGAAGTTCTTACTATTATGGAGCTGGACAAGACTAACTAAAGAATGAAGAGTTTCATATCTCAAGCATTTAATGCCAAATATTTGTCACGATTTTTATCTTAGTACAACTATTTATAGTAGCTTAATGCTATGTAAAAGACTGTAGCAACACATCCCCAGGGGTTTCTATTGCTATTTGGCTTCATAGTTCTTTCACTATTTCAAATAAATCATGAACTTCTTCAGATGTGTCAGAGGCATTCCTTTTCCTCAACTGCAAACGACAAACGATAAATAATACACATTGTTTACTTTTTTCCCCACTCCAAATTCCTGTGTAGCTCTCCAGTGACTGCCATTGCTGCATTTGGTCTGGTTCTCTGTGTGTGTGCTGCACAATGACCATGAATCTCTCAGATTTCATGTAGGAAGACCATTCTGTTTCAGTGTCATACCTACTGTATTCTGCTCATTTACTCTATCCGTGAATGTGGTGGTTTTTCTTTCCCATTTGAACACAAAGAAATATTTGAAAATAAGGGAAACATTATACAGAAATAAGTATTCATTGTTATGTTGAATTTAGGCACCAAAGTAGTCATGTGAGTAAACATGGAGCAAGACCATTTTGTTGGTACTTTGTGCTGAAGACTGTGATTTCACCCTTGTTTCCCAAGCTAAATAAAGCTAGTGCAAATATTCAATCATTCAAAAAAGTTGCAAGCTATGTTAGTGGCAATTATAAGTGAAATATTTTTACTCATGCTGCATATTAGAAGAACATCAATGGAGGAGTTCCTTGCGTTTTGGGTAGGACTGCCTGGAATAACTGGAGATATACATCAATATAATCAAAGAGAGAAGCTATTTATTCACTTGCACTCAATGGAGGCTATCATGAGCAAAAATGAGTTATTAATCCAGTAAGACTGTCCCAGTCCTAATACAAGTTTCAGCAGCCTGTGTTGACTTTGGTCTTTCTGAGCACAGTTTACATCACGCATTAATCAGTGTAACAAAGCAGAACTACACATTGTTCCAGAACACAGCCTAGGGGTCTTTGGACATGGCTCTTTTGTTGACTTCCTGCTGTGGGAGGAATCCCTTGGGTGTAATCAGCCCCCTTTCCCTATAAGATCTTGGCTGTTGGGTCATTTATGGGTGACTGTAACACCCCAAGTGACAGAGACACCCCTTTGTCTTGTCCTGGGAACTCTTATGAGCTGAAGGTCACATTGATGGTTCCCTGTCTTAAAAAAAGATATTATTAAAGGATCACCTAGGGACTGATTAAGCTTCAGCAAAAAGGGTATTCAATAACCTATAGCATCCTCCAATCTGCCACCACCTGGCTCAGAAGTCATCACTAAGGGCAGCCCCTTCTTCCTCAGGAGAGACTTGTAGTGCTCTTTGGGAAAGGTAGAGGCTCATGTGTGGATAACTGTTTGGAACAGTATCTTTTCCACATGACTTCAACTGGAAAACTTTTGAATCAGGAATGATAATACATGTTTCAGGTCAACAGACTTTAAAACATTTTGAGTGAACAGAAAAGATTCCTCAGTTGCCCCAGGTTTCTGGTTTACAATGCCATATTAAATACTGAATATAATGTATAAGAAATTTGCTTTACCTTAAGAAATTTGCCAAAAGACTGCAGGATGAAGGAAGATTTCCATTCCCGCCAACCTCTTTAGAGGCCATATCAAGATGCTTCTCTCATGTCTCAATCTTGCTGTCACCTGGAGGATTCCTGTCAGCACTCAAGCCAGGGAAATTCCCAAAGCTTAAACCTTAAGACTGCTCTGACTGGCTGCCCTCTGCTGTGTCCTGTAGATTACAGAGGGCTACCCTGGAAAAACAAAACAAAACACCTGATTAAATTATGCTAATTAAAAAGTCTCTACAAAGCAAACCATGGCACTTTTTTTGCCTTTTCAGAAAAGGCTGCTCAATAGCAGTTATTTCCCACAGTCAGTTCTGCTATGAGCTGAGAGCAACATACAAATTGCCATAGTTTAGGAACTATGGCAATAGTAATAGAAAACTCAGTTTTCCTGGAAAGGCACACAGGAGGGAAACAGTGGTCAAAATCATCAGCAATTACCTCAGCTAGGCCATATTTGAGATGATTGATTGTAATGTCATCTGAGTGGAAATGGTTTAGAAGACCAACTAGTCACTCAGTACAGCTAAATCAGAAGCATCACTTAGTTTTACTGAGACCAGACTATGTTTAAACTGAATTCCCAATCTGCATTTTAACAACAGACCTCAGAGGGCCATAGTCAGGGAATTTGGTCAAGGCAGAGGTTGTTCCCATCAATAGTACCTGAGTCGTGTTGCAAACACAATAGGATACCAATGTTTTGTAACTATATCCATCATTAGAGCAGTTTCTACAGAGCAGATAAGATCAAAACAAAAGCACGCTGACCCTCTTGCATTTCAAGATTCAATTATCTTTATTACAGAAATCCCTGAATGCAGCTTACTTTCCATTACATATTTAAGTCTGTGTTGTCTCTGACACTCTTTAATTCTCTCAAGATCTGAAAGCACTTTTTCTCTATACTTATTAATTTTACATGGTACTTTGAGACAAGTAAATAATAGGATCCAGCTCATCCATTGACCCACTGCTGAGGAATCAAAAGGCATGGATAGCAAACCTAGTACTAACAGCAATGCTATTCAGATAGAGTTGATTTTCTCCAGCTGTGTCAGAAAGGTAAACAACTTGCTCCTCCTGATCCCTCCGATTTTATTCTGATCTGTGGAAGACAGTAATCAAATTCACAAGTATTATAAGCATATAATCTAATTTTCCTTCCAAATGCTACATAAATTGTTATTGCAATTTACAACCGAGGTTCATGTGCTACCACATTGATACTATCTGTGTAATAGAGACATAGGTTGATTAGCCAGAATATACTGCTCAGCAGAAGCCATTCTCCTTCCTTGCAAAGGTAATAGACTCAGGAGGGAAAAGAGCCATCAGGGAAGTGCCATACAGTTTTAAATAGGAGGAATCTTTTTCTTTCTGTGTCAATTCCAATACTTACTCTCAAGGCGATTCAAGGAGACATGGGCCATACTGTGGTCTTCAGACACCAGTGTAATAAAAACATTTACCTAACAACTTCAATTCAGGTGTTATTAATTATCAAAGGAAGCCACAAAGCAGCTTGTAATGAGAGATTTATTTGGATAACATAATGCTGCTGTATTTGTGATTAGTCTAAAACAAAACAGTACGTTTCTCATCATTATTTTCAGTTCTGAAGTTCACTGAAGTAAATTCCCACCTTTCACAAAAGTACAGCCATGTGTAAAGATTGGATACATTGCAGAGAGTTTGCTCTTTGTTTCCACTCTAGTTACATGTTGTGAGTTCCCTTTAGGATACCATTACAGTGAAGAATAGGCCCCTAACCTGAGAAAGTCATCTCTCACTGGGATAGATGCAGAAGGAAGGCAGGTTAGAGGGAAACCTAAAAAAACCCTGAGTCTTTGGGAGCAAAACCTAATAAATAAGATCATGGAGCTTTGGGATTTTGAGTTAAATGTTCTGGTGCCTTTTTGGAGAAGAAAGAGTATTAGATCCCCATGCATGAACTGCAGACGTTTAGGAAGATGGTGACTTTGCAGAGACTGTCTAAGTTATGCTCCAGACTACTGCTCTCACCTAACGTTTGCACCAAGGCATTCCTCATGCACATAGATCTGAAATCATAACTAGAAGTACTGCAGCTGAGCCCCTGTCTGGCTTATGGAAAGGACATGAACTGAGGACACCCAAGTTCATCTTGCCCTATGCTGTGCTGTCCCAGCTTGCAGCTCATGTCCTTGGCCTGAGATTCTGAAGATGGATTTGTTCTCCAATCTGCCCATCAACTGACTCAGTACCCACCTCCCATGAGCCTTCTGGGGCCTGCTGAACATCAGGAAGTTTCTGGGAGGTTGGCAGGAGAGATTTGCTAAAGACATGAAAGGAATTGTGTGATACTGCACTCCATCAGAGGGGAAAGCAGTCCATCTTATATCAGACTGTTTTCTACTGCCTCAGTTGTAAAAACTACTGATCACACCACAGCTCGGAAGATACAGACAAGTCACTCTATTTTCTCTATCATTGGGACTTTCTTTTTTAATTATTTTTCAAATGGTTTGGAAAGGGACCTTAAATATCATGGAGTTTCAATCCCCCTGCTGTGGGCAAGGACACTTTCAAAAAAACCAGGTTGCTCTGGTCTTGAACACTGCCAGGGATAGGGCATCCCCAACTTCCCTGGGTAGCCTGTTCCAGTGCCTCACCACCCTCACAATTTTTTACCAATATCTGATCTAAACCTACTTTTTCTTTCGTTTTGAAAGCATTTCTTCAGTATCTTCCTTCCCATCAGTAGCTGGTTGAGAATCTTTCCCCAAAGCAACATGGTCCCCTTTTTATTTCCCTGTGAAAGTGTGGCCCCAGAGTCTGACCATGAACACTCCCTGCCTTGTCTTTGAGCCTCTTCAGGCATATTTTTCACCCTACAGTCAACCTAGTTTCATCCCACATGGTTCACTTGGGGCACCAGGCTGCAGTGGGCTGCTGGCACACACTAGGAGACTCTGTGACAGAGAACATCGTGTTCTGTGGGGAAAAAGGAAACACAACAACCAACCACTGAAAAACATATGTTGTTTCTACATATCATGCAAAAGAATGGAAAGACTGTGGTAGTGACCCCAGGAAAGACTCAGCCATGTCCAACAGAATAGCAGCACTCCTCTGTTTAATGCTGCTGTTTGCTGCTTGTGCTGCTTTGCCGAGTATGTTATTCCCTGGAAGCACAGCTCAAGTCTGAACTGCATCACTTCATCCAGGCTACAGATCTGCTTTGCCATCTCAAGTGTGACAGACAAGCTTCACACCCCTGAGCAGCTGCAAAATGCTGCACAGCTTCCCTGCTCCAGTCCCAAGCTGGCAGCGGCTTGCTAGCAAAAGAGAAGGATCCACTCCAAAAGTGCTCACAACAGCTTGGGTGAAAGGTTTTAGCTACAGCCAATGTTAAATGTCTGTTGTTGCCTATAAGAAAGTCAGAAGCCCACTAACATCTGTAAGAAAATGTGTAAGACACATTAATGACTAGAAGCTAAGCTTATCATGGGAGGAATTTTAACAAAAGCAGGCGTAGTGATTGCATCCAGAACACAAAGAACTAGAGCAGCTGCTACATATTTGGATTTATTTCAGGACATAAGAAATAGGGAAGAAGCTGGAAAAAATATGCACTGTATCACACACACTTAGGAAAAATTACATGTTCTGAAACATGTAGAAAATTACATGTTCATTTCCATATTGCAATTGTAAAAGCTTCTTGATATCGAACACGTTACTTTGCTACATACTGGCACCAAATGAAGTGTCAGACAACACCCAGGGTTTCTTAGATGCACAGAAATGACAAGCTTTACTTCAGGCAGAAGCCAATATATCCTCTCCCAGAAAAAAGACAGATGTCTCTTTTAAACCCTTTTATGCTGATGTCTGTTAGTATCAACATGCTTAAGGATGTGCTACTATTTCCACTATAAACCCCTGCTTTGAAGTGTTTTATAACTCAGCTATAAACATATGGAACTTGCAGGGACAGACAGAACTCTACTGTTTCTATATCGGGACTTTAAAGAAGTGTGCATGCACACACATACCTTAAACAATCCTAGTCTTTAATGCAGTTCTGTAGCCCAAAATTATCTAAATGAAAAGAATGAATTGTCTTCAGCCTCTGACATCATGGCTCTTCACTTTCACTGCTCTCATGCTGTAGTCTCTTATAATTTGTTTTATAAACTTTAAATGCAGCTGCTGCTAGACAACAACTTCTTCTTCTGAGGCTTCTAATATTACTGATGCAGGAGCTTCACTTAAGGAGGGAGTCTCCCGTTTCCTCCCCATGAACATTTCTGCTGCAGGCCTGTAGTGAGCCATTTGGTAAGCAAGCAAGCAGTAGTCTGAAAACCTACTTTAGCAGGCACTTAAAACAGCTACCTTTAAATAGGAGAGATTTTTAAGTATTTGGCTGAAAAGAGCTTTGATACATTTACAGAACATCAGTAAGTGAAACAGAGCTGCCAAGATGCAATTTGTTGAAGTTTTATTTTTCACTCCTATTCTGCTTTTTATTTTAAGCTGCTATAATGAAAACAAAGGAAATTAAATGAAAAGTTTCTTAATTTAGGAAAGCCTGGAGGTTCCCTCTCCAGCTTCCTTGGTAGCCCATTTCTGAGATGAGCTGTGTCTGAGACGGGCATGGATCTCTCCAGGCAGAGCAGGACAGGCTCCTCCCAGGGTCCATCAATGGAGCTTTGTAGAAAGGGGTGGAAGTGGGGATCACCCCAGCAGATCTGGGCAGATGTCCCCCAGGGTGCCTTTACACTTTGCACGGGCTCCCACCAGCTGCTGAAGGAACTGACTGTGCACTCCACTGGGCTTCTAAACCCTCTTGATAGTGAAGTAGTTTATGGAAGTTAACCATCAGCCTCACTGACTATTCACACACAGAACCTCAGCTGTAAGATTCCATATCTTACTAAAACAGTGCTAAATCCAAAGACAATTCCAGACTTATATCTGGTCTTCATGTTTAGGGGTCCCTGCCATAGGACTTCTACTCCCTAGTATACAGGGTAACAATTTGTGGGAAAAAAACCCCAAAAACCAGATGTATTCAGTCTTCTTACAAAGAAGCTTACAGAGCTTCCAGACATCTCTGTCTTGTATGTGCTTTCTGTAATATGAAAAGGGCTCTGCAGTTATGCTGCTGAACATTAAATAAATGTAGCAAGCTGAAAACCACCACTGTTTGGAAAAGCCAGGCATCAAGGATGCATTCCACTAGGCAAGGAATATTCCTTACAGCAGAATTCCAAAACTCTATACTTTCTAAATCTAACCACAAATCCACAGTGTTGCAATTCAGTAAGTATTTTAATTACTCCCAGTTCTTACCTACAGAAACTTGCCAGAACTGGTTGCAAGTTGCAGCATCTGCAGAAAGCCAAGGGCTGCACAGAAGAGCACTGACTCCAGACAAAGGCAGCAGTCAGTCAGGCTCATGGATGGGATGGGAGGACCCAACACAGGGAGGCTGTAAGGAAGATCTGTGATCTCTCTCAGTCACATGCCATGCCATGCACAGGGCTGAACCTTTACCATCATTTGTACAGCAGAGAAGCAATTAGTGCTAGTGAGAAGAAGATAAAGACATTTTCTCCAGGGCTACCTATGCCCATGGCTTATCAAGACATGGACTTAAGGACAGAAACAGACATACTGACTCAGTTTTTTGCTTCCCTTGCTGCCCCCTGGCCCAGCCATAGCACGTCCTTGTGGGATGTTCATGGATATGGGTATCAGCCAGCCAACTGAGATGGCCCACTCATTGTTCCACAAATGCTTCACCCAACAGCAACATCTGAAGAAAAGTTTTGGCCCATGGATAATACCCGTGTTTGGGCTTGGACATCCACATAAACATACACGTTGTCCCACACCATGAGGTGAGTCTATATTTGTCTCGCTGAACATGTGCACCTGTAAGTGCACACCTGAGTGGCAGCAAAAACAAAATCACTGTGAAATTAGTAGCAAATTCAGGTCCTGAACTCAGCAGATACTAAAGCTCAAGCTCCTGCTCAGAGCTCTCAATGCAGGTGCACTTCTCAAGCACCTGTCCAAATGCTAGTAATGTCTTTCATTTCATTTCCTTTCACCAGAAAACAGAGATTTGGGATTGCTGCTGGTAATAGATAACCTAGATGTATTATAAGTAATGCAGGATGAGCAATGAGATAGCCCAGTGTGATTGTCAGTGTGGAAAGTGTGCCAGTAACACAATGCTCTCCAATTCAGCAGCACAAAAAAGTGCATGAACTAGCATTTTCATACTGGGCTCAACAGTGTCAGTTCATCCAATCAGGTATCACACACACACAACTCACAAAGATCATTTTGGGTGCTAAAAAAATGGCAACTGAAAGACAAAATCATCCTGTCTGGTTTGCCTGAGCTTTTCTAAGAGTGGAGAATTTGTGCCTTGGCAGCGCATACGCTTAGTGATGGATGCACTTCCAACCCTTGCCAGTAATTACTGTTTTCTTGACTTTATTCTTTCTGATGAAAGACCAAATGTTGTGAATTACTGCCTTTAAAAAAAATTAATTGCTTTTTAGCTTCTGGCTTTTATTGCCTGCATTTGCTGTGCAAGGAAGTCCAAATGCTCACAAAATGAATGACATCAAACTCTGATTAGTGTCACATTGCTTCCTCAGGAGCGGTGGCCACTTCTTCCACATTGAGGATACACAGCCCCTAATTACCTGTGAGGTGCAGTACCTTACCGGTGTTAGGCTCAAGGTTTCTATACAAAGTCAAAGGGAACCCAATATGGACAAACTCTACTAAGATAATGCAGTCCTACACTAAAGTAATGCAGTCCAGCAGTTAGAAGAGGTGAGATCTGACTGGCGAGATCAAAAAAAAAAGGGAATTGCTGAGATACAGAGAAAGTCCTGGATAATTTCAGATGGAGAATACAGTGATACCTGGGAAAATGCAGGCTGTGAAACCAAAGCCACCATGCAATAGTAAAGTCCTTCTCACATGGACTTTCCTTCATACAAAATACTGAGAGGTTCAGAGCAGATGAAAACTCTTGAGTACAGTCTCCCTGTACAATCACCACTCCATAAGGCAATGCTTAAGTTTCTTTTTCAGTATTTGGTATTATCTCACATTAAAATTTCCAAACATGTCTATTAGGCTTCTCAGTTTCTCATTATACAATTTAGACAAAGAATATAAAAGACCTGCTAAATTGCTAAGTAGCAGCCAAGCCAAAGGCCTTGTAGCACATAGTGGTTTTAAATTGAACTCCAGATTTGTAAGAATGGTTGGAGAGGCCCATTTTTCAAAACTAAAAGTCCCCAGAACCGGCAGCATGACAGAAGTGGAGACAGCCTCCTGAAAGATGTAAAAATTGCAGGCTGCTGGAGAAAAAATTATGCACTAGGTCAGACATTTGTATTGACACAGACAATTGGTGGAGCAAACACATCCTGAGTTACCAGGGGGAGTCTTCCCATGCTGTATCTATGCCATACCTGGAATCAGTCATCAGGTGTCTAGAGAGAAAAAGGTTTTAAACTAAGGGAAGAAAACACCACCCAAAAATACCTCCTTACCTCTCTCCCACCAAAACCACCTGGAGAGGGGTGATGGTTGTCACAGTGGTGTTAGTGAGAGATGCCTTTCACACCTTCATGTTCATAGTGCAACAGGCAGAGTATGAGTGTGACGAAATTCCTCTCCAAGCGCATTTGTTCATTTCAGGAACAAGTTAACATGTATTCCATTTTGGTGTTTATTTGGGATATTTTTAATTAATCTACTGATCTACTAAACATGTTTGAAGCATCAATTAGTGGCACAAAAGAAATTATGTTTTCTCCAGAACCCACAACTTCCATTCATTTAAGTGACCAACTACTGTTTGGAGTTTTACAAATGGAATTTTGCTGGGAAAGCATTTAATGTTATTTTCCCTGTTCAACCTTGGCCTCCTGAATTGGTTTGGTTGTGCTGCTCAGGATTCCTCAAGATATTGGGAAGATGGCCCAAGCCAAGCCAGCCTTTGTCCCACACTCTGCCTTCTCAGGGGCAACAGGGGCACCATTTGAGATGGGATGAGATCTGCCTCATCTGTAAGAGATGAGTTGCCATCTGCCTGACTCTTGCCTTGGCATTGGAAAAGCTGGGCATTACATTATGCTGCTTAACGCAATATAGATCATCTGGAAATGAAGGCCACAAATCCCAAAAGATTTTTCCTGCCCACTGACCAGGCAGAATTTGGCACTTCTTCTCTTGCTACTTTTTTTCTTAAAACAGGCTTCTCAAAAGTGTCTGCCAACATTAGCCTTGATGTAATTCCAGCAGCTTCACCAGAGTAATATTTAGCTCTGTCCTTAATCACCCTCATCCATTTTTTGACTTTGCAGAATCCTTCTGTGAACAGTGATGTGCCTTTGATGCCTGAGACACCAAACCAAAACCTCCCTGTGGTCAGACAAACAATTCCAAGGTCAGAGTGGAGGAAAGGCAGACAGTGCTGATTTTGCACATCAGCTGTGGCTGCTCCCTTAAGCCCCACTGAGCTCACCAGCCCCTGCATCAGCTCACCCTTCCCGTTCACTGCTCCACAGATTCTTCCAACACCATGGACCATGGTTACCAACAGCTCTGTTGCTCATTTTACATCATCAAACCACAAGTACATCACCTTTCATGTAAACATTTTTCCAAATACAAAGCTCTATAAATTACATATGCAAAAGGACAAAGGCTAAAGAGGAAGAAAAAATCCCAACAATGAAATGCGTTTGTCACAAAACTCTGCAAAAGATGACTCCTTGGGCGGCTTCATGATTGTGGTACTTCCTAGTCATTATTGCTTTCTACCTAAAAAGCTACAGAAATTAGTCAAGGTTGGCTTTAGAAATAACTTGTGCTTTGTAGTCAATATATGTTAATAGAAATCTTTAGATCCTATGACCTTGGAGTTGTCTGCAAATATGGCAGCTGATGTGATTTTAAGACAGATTCTTTTTCTCAGAGCATACAATTCTCTATTATAAGTAAAAGCAGGGACACAGGTAACACCACAGATATGGACAGCAAACATTTCAGCTGACAGGCAGGTGCTATTTGATGCTGACTGGCCAGGGTGTTAGCAGAGGCCAGACTTACCTCCCCATGTGCAGTATGGAGAGTACACTTCTCCACAGGAGGCAGATCCCAGCAACCTCTTCTCACAAGTAAAGCTATATCTGACACTTTGCTGTCTCTCCAATTAAGATTCTTACAAAGCTTTTCATTTCACATTCAGTATAGTCTTGCCTGTTGCAATGCAAGGGCTGGCAAAACAATTTGTGGTTTATGTTCCTTGTTTCCCCACTTATCCTTGCACAAAGTACACACTTTACATGGGGCAAGCATTTAGAATAGTGGAAAAGTATTTGTCTCTGAATATTTTATCTTTAGTCAAAACTGCAGAGCAAGAGGATACCTGAGGGTATCATGTTTCTGAATTCAGGTAAAGGTATCAGCTATACAGCCACTTTTCCAAATAATGCCCTCCATTAAATTTAGATTAACTCATAAAACTTTTGTTTTTAAAGCAGAAATGGAAGGTTGTATGATTTTTCCGTAACTAAACCCCTCATTTTTACAAAGTCACTGAGATGAAGGCATCTCAGTGAAAACAAATTACTGCAAATTCACTCTAACTACACCTCAGAAGACAAAATTTTCATGTAATCAGCACCCCAGTTTTACTGCACTTGTTACTGACCCCCACCCACTTACAGGAAAATCTGAATTGCTAAAAAAAAAAAATCACCAAAACCAAAACTGAAAGGAAAAGCTTGAACTAATTTGACAGAACACTAAAGAAATATTAAAGAGTGACTTTCAGACTTTTGAAAGCCTCTAGCAAGAACCCTCAGACATTTCTTTTTTTGGTGGATTCCTCCTCCCTTCACAAACCAGGGGCAGGACATACTGAGGCATGTTTACTAGAGAGATTGGTCAAGTCTCTGTTAGTCCTTGAGGGCTTGTAACGTGATGTGAACTGCACTGCACAACACCAGTGCAGGCACAGAAGAGATTTTACTCAGTCATGAAAATAAGCTAAATAGAATTCCATCAGTTCTGCAAGAAGCAGCGATGTGCTGTCCAAAACAGGTGACAACCACTACGACTACGTTTAATTCTAATGCCTGGTCTTCAAAAAGGCTTCAGTTTTGCAATCTACATAATCCAGAATTATCCTTACTCTGGTATTGTTTGTAAAATTAGGAAAAAAAAACCAAAAAAACACAACAAAAACAACTACAAAAAAAGCAACCATGCAAACCCTACTACAAAACAAAGTGATAATTCCTCTTTTCCTTCCTGCGCTACTGCCAATGACAGATAATTCATCTAGAACAAAGTAATGAACCAAAAATGTAATGAGAATTCAATACTTGGAAGGAATTAAAGTCCCAGAATGTCACAGAATGTTGGCACCATTAGGTCAGGACATCTCAGCTGTTAGCAAGACTTGGTAAAAGACTCGTATTTTACATGACAAGTTGTACAAAGATTCAGACCTCTTCCTCCTTCATCTTCAGTGATGCAAGCCTGTCAGAATTCATGGTTACACTGGTATCTTTGTTAGTTGTCTGCTGCATACTAATTCTCTTTTCAACTGAAGATACTAAAAAAAAAAGGAATTGAAAGTGATCAGATCAAGTATGACATCAAGTAACATTCCTAAGATGATTAAATGGTGGTAAAGCAGAAAGCTCCTCTTCAATTTGCAACCATATCATATTCCATTATTCTCTGAGGGCTAGAAAATTCACACAATTCCTATGGAGTAAGGACTTCAAAGAACAGAAATATCACCTATCAGTTGATGAGTAAGAACTTCACACTGTGTGGAATGAGCTGCATGACTCAAAATACACAAAACACTTTAGAAAAGCCAATCAAACAGGAAGAATTGTTCTTGAATACATTCACAGAACATCTCAACTCCCATGGCCACCCAAATAATCCAGCGTGGAAACACATCCACACACACTCCAGAATCCTACCAGGATGGTACATCAAGGCTTACTGTTTGATGTACAGAAGGCATCTCTTCAGACACAGGCAAGCATTTGGCCCCTTCTCTGACGTACCAGCAGCTGTGAACATTACCATTCCTCAGCAGAACTTTGGAGGAACACAACATTTACTTCCTGCACTTAGTGGTTGTATTGCATTCACACTGTGGTGAAATCATTAGATGGGCATTCATGATCTATGAACACAATTCAATTCCACTAACAGACACCATTTAAGGAGGCAGAATCAACTTTCAAAA
>WBNO01018799.1:0-25610 GCA_013400575.1 Peucedramus taeniatus
CAGACTGGGTGACATTTTCTTGTCTGTAAAGATAGAGCACATTAGCAAAGCTCTGCAAAGCAATGGGATTTGGGTGCATTACCAGACAAGGTGTTATCCTGAAAACTAGAGATATCATTAAAGTATAATAACTTTTTAATGTCTTCAAATTCTGTCTTGCACTTAAGAATTAAAAATATATTTGCCCTCCTTTGTCTTGCACCACCCTTTCCTCTTTCACCCTGCTCACTTTTCAGTATATTTCTCCTCAGATGTATCCCCATTACACTTGCTTTTGGCCTTTTCTTGCTTTTTTAAGGAAACTATTATGGGTGCTGAGGAAACAGCCTCACCTAACCTGAGTAACAGAATTCATAGGAAAGCATACAGATTTAAAAATTTTAGTGAAGACTTATTCACACAGATAGACAAATGTTTAACTTCAGCAGAAAGGAGTATGTTGGTTTACAAATAAAATTATGCTGTGAAAATAGCAAGAAAATATCGGTACATTGTACAAATGTTTGGTGGCTTGCAGTTTTGGAATTTATGAGTAGTTTTTTGAATCTAGCAAGGAAAGACATCTGCATAGGACTGCCATATTAAATACCAAAATATTACTTAGAGCAGAAAATGATTTGATTCCTTTTCTATTCCTGTAATTGTTGCATTAGAATTCCTTATTTATGTGACTATTTCAGTATGAGATGTGTAATTGCTTCCTGGCAAGCATTCTTAAACTACGAAAACTCCAAGTTTATTGTGCTGGGAATAATACAGTCTTGAATGTGATTAGTGTGATTCCTTACAAGACACTGCATTCACCTGTTTCCACATCTTAACTTCCAGTCCTCAATCTGAAGGAATCAGGATTTTTTGTAACGTCTGATCTGTGAAACAATGACAAATTCTACAGTGGCTTTTTGGGTTTGGTTTTGTTTTCTTTTTTAACAGTAAACCCATTAACTCATTAGCAGAATGATAGTTTTGTTCTGATTCAATACTTGTGTTTCAGAAAAGGAAGGAGGTTTGATCTGCACATTTGCTTGGCTATGTAGGTACATGGAGTTCTGGCTGATCTTCCACCACCATCTGCTCAAGTGCTTTTGTGTATCTGTGTCTGCAGGAAACTTTTTTTTCCCCTCTCTATTACCGTAATTACCCTCCTATTCCAAGAAAGCTGCCATTTATGTACTGGTCCACCTCTTCCACTATTATGCACTGATACCCCATGATCTAAGACATTTACATTATAGACATAATAATCTGAAATGTGGTTGTCAGAACTCCATTTATAGTTGAAAGGTAAAAATAGGGCATTTCTGTCATATCTCATCCTCATCCTTATGTAAAACCTAAAAATAAATTGCATGAATTACAATTTAGAAGTTCCTATTTTTCTCCAGCGAGTGACTAAAAGGGAGGCAAGGATGACTAATTCAAATACAGCCTTCTGCTTTGTAGATGTTCAAATCAAATAGCTAATATACGTATTTTATTTACTACTGATCTTGTACTGCTTTTGCTCATTCATATATGAAGAATTTTAAGACAATTCTTAATGACATATACTGCTTTCTTTTTTCCCTCTTCTTTCTCTCTCTGTTCAGACAGGAGAGGAATAGTTGAGTCAAGTCTTTCCCAGATACCATCTTTTTTTTAAAGCTTTCATGACATAAGTAGGAGTTATTTTTTTCAGTCACTGAGATTATATCAAGAAAGCTCAGAAGGCATTTTACATTATCAGTGCAATTTTGAACACATACCTCACTTGATGATGAAGTAGGAGAAAAGATACCACAAGAATATTTGTTTAACATTTAATCCCCCATTTAATTTACTATGGTGGATAGGCAATGATCAGGTAAGAGGTAAAAGCAGAAGGCAAGAGTAGATTTACAGATTACTCCTGAACAAAATTCTCATCTATATTGGCCTTCCTCAAGCCTTTGATGGTAACACTAGATGAGATGAATGTTTTCTAGAGGTGTGGGGTAATTGTTGTAGTTTATTAGCACAAATTTGTTACTACACTATTTCTGACCAAATGATAGTGCCACAAGAAAGAAGCTGTAATTTAGGAAATTTACTTAGCTTACTCTTTCCCAAAGTCTTCAGATTAAAGACTATTAATATTATGATTTTAAAAACTCTTTAGCTGACATGTTTCCATATGATATTCAGGCTTTGAGAAGTGAAATGGGCTCTGAACATCCAGTTTGCTATAACTTTCTTCTCAGAATGCAATCTATAGGCAGAGTGCAGTGTACTGTTCAGAGTGCATCAGCTGGTAAAACATCCTACCACTTCATACACTGAAGATGAAGGATATAAATTATATCACGTTAAACTAAAATGTAAGAGGGCACTCATGGAAATAGATGAGTCTTTGCAAGAAAATAATAAAAAATGTTGTATATTGATTGCAAGGTTGACATGTTGACCCAGACTCCTTCACCTAGATGGTGCTTTATGCAAATTCAGGAGGATTCTGAAAATGTGCATATATAAAAATATTCTCTGAAATATCATCCATTATCAGAAGTGAACATCATTGTGCTTGCAGCTTGCTGCTTCTCAGGCTTCCAGATTGCTTGATTACTGTTGAAAACTTAAGGATGATATTTCTAGACTGTCTAATTATGGTTTCTTTTGACTGTAGGAACAGGCAATAATAACCCAAGGAAAATCTAGTACTCACATGATCAGTTCTATAGAGCTGACATGAAGAATATTTTAATAACAACCAAATGAACTGTTCAACTTCAGGCACAAAATTATGATATATGGCAGCTCAGGGTTCAACTCAATTCCTAATTTAACACTGTTTCACTCATTAATCACATAGCTTCAAGAGGTAAATATTTATTGGATGATGCAGAGAAAACTTACAGAGAAAACTTATAATGGTCTAAAAGTAACTGTTGTGAGGAATGTGATGGATATCTCACAACACTGTTAATCATGGTGTGTGAAAATGCAAAATAAGGATATTACAACCATTTAATGACCTCCTAGGACTATTGAAGGCAGGAAACTCACCTTATGTAAAATTATCTTAAAATCAGCAATGCTGTTATGAATGAAAACATAGTATAAGGCTTTTCTTTAAGACAGATTTTAAGAAAATTATCACATAACCTTAGAGAATAGGGAGGACTCCTCTGTGGTTGTACTCTGCAATTTAGCAGTTCACTCTTACCAGGAAAAAAAAAAAAAAAAAAAGACTAATGGCCAGAAAGATTAAACCCCCCAAATGAAGGATGTTTAATGTAGTTGTTTTAAACCACAGTACATCACAGCCCTCTATCCAGATGACATGTGTATTGTACACACATTGACAATGTATGATAATGTAATATATTTGTGTGCTTTGGCTTGAATTGATTTACAAAGGAAGGCAAAATTGAAGGAATGATACACCAAAATTTTAGACAAAATTGCACAGGAGGGAAAGTAACATGGAAGAAAAAAAAACCCAGTGAACTAAAAAAGGAAGAGAAGAGAGAAAAAAAGAAGAGAAAAAAGAGGAAAAGGAAGAGATTATGGAGTACAGAAAAGTAGAAGGTGCACATACACGTACAAATGAGAAAAAAGAAGAAAACTAGCAATCATCAGTGAAACAAGAAGAGAGAGAGGAAAAGCCATGAGCAAAAAATGAAGCAAATTGAGGAATAAAAGATTGCTGGGACCACAGTCCCACCAACCTGTGAATTTTGAATGGGTACCAGCCAGCTGCTGGGAGAAGGCCAAAGAGTTGCTTGGCTAAATGAGGAGAAGTTGGCATCCTGATATTTCACATGTGATGAGCATCCAATATGTGACACTTGATCTTATGCCAGGGACAAGCTATGGTTTGAAATTTCTAGCAGTCAATCAGGATACCCACTGACTACTTTTTTTTATCATATTAATTGCATGTCCTGCACTAAAGAATACTTAAACCAAATGCACATGAGTTTAGATAGAACAAAACTCAGACTGTTTAAAACAGCTTTATAAAATCAGTCCATAAAAAAAAATAAAATTATTTTGGGCAGAAACTTGTTTCTTAGATCAAAGTGCTTCACTCATTCCATATTTTTATTCTTTAATAAAAAAAGTCAGCTCAATCAGGAACAGTTTTTTTTTTTTAATTATACGTTTATCTGATAGCCCTCAGACAGATATGGCTATCAGAGATGGCACTAGAAGTACATTCACTGGTATTTGGCAATGTCTGAATTTATGATGTTGCGGTGCTAATTCATCCTGTGATTCTAACACTGAGAATAATCTTTAATCAATAAGAAAGGTATGGTTTTAGCTTAATCATCATTCCTTTACTAGAGAGTACATTTCTTTTTGGTGAGTAATATATATGCCTTTGCAATATGTGATTAAAAACTATGAAGTTGTAATATACATTTTAATACTAATATTTATCCTGAGCCAGGTTTAAAATGATGCCTTAAAATCTCTTTTCTAAAGATTAAAAGGAGGTAAGTAAAAGTAGGATGAGATGTATTTAAATTTTCTTATCCTACATGTTCTTTTCTATACTTATACAAATTTGACTGCTTTAAATCTCTTTCTTGTTAATTTTGCTAAAGGAAAGTGTCTGCTAATTAATAGTCGTAGGTAGTTCAAGCCAGAAAGATGGCCTATGATTCCCTAGTTTCAGGCTTGGCATGGGGGTTCTAGTTTGTTAATCTATTATTTTCTTCTTATTTTTTTATTTCTGTAAGGTTCTGAAAGCACTCACTTCTGTGTTGCAGAAATATTGCAGAGACATCCGTGAGCATTTATCAGAAGACTTATTCACATGAGAAAAGCCCCTACATTGATATTCGGTGGAGTCTTCTCATAATACTATTTTTGTTGCAGAGTATATCTCTAATTAGGACATGACCTATAGAAATATTAAAGGTATTTAATATTAGGAACAATCCAACTGGGATAACACCTAGCCAGCCCTGCACTGGCCCACTCACCAGTCCTCAGAATGGACTTTCTTTCCAATGTCTGCTTAGGGTTAAGAACTAAATTGTAAAATTAATGAAGTATTCATGTGAGAAAAGATTTTGGAGAATGCAGACCAGTATTTCAAACCCTTTAAATGAGGTGACACACTAACAGGCCAAATTTTGCTGCTGTAGAATCTACCAATTTTTGTTGTGTTAATTCTAACATCAGTCAATCTCCATTTTTTTTTTCATCTAACACAGGGCTCCAGAAATATTTGCATGTGGGATTTTCATTCAGGTCTCTGTGGTGCATGAACTAGCATGAGGTGTAATTGTGAATATGTTTGTACAGGCAATTGGTATTTCTCACAGAAAGGTTTGTCTTCACCTCCATGAGTATTCTGGAAAGCAGATATAGTCACTGGAAATTTATCTCTAGGATTCTTTATTTCTAGATGCATATAAATATCTTGTTGTGAGCTTTTGGCCCATTGGATAAAATTCAAAAAACAAATGTATTAATCTAAAATATAGAGTGATTTTTTTTTTTCCTAATGAAATGGTCCCAGTCCTCATTGTATACTTACATAATCTGAGTAGTTTTTTAATTTATTGTACTGATTTTTAACATCCAAATAGGATTAAAATGAAAACTAACTATATAAGCCATCTTCAATAATTTAATTGTGCGTTTAACTCTTTAGTAAGAACAAGCACATTGTAACTGCACCTTTTAAAGTACAAAATAAGACTACGTAGGGAAGGAGATGACTCTATTCAAATGAACATCAGTAAAAGTTTCTGTGAGCTCATTATTCTACAGAAAATGAAGCAACCATATTTCATACCACAAGCCCTGCTTTAAAAAGCACAGTGTTTTTATTCCCTCAGTGACTTTGATAAACATCCTACACCATGGTGATTGCAAGCATGTGACCACAACAAAATCTCATATGACTCCCAGGGGCAGCTCAGCATGAGTAAGCAATTCCTAGCATAGTCCAAAGCCACATTCCAGTAAGAGATTACAGTTTTTGTACAGCCTCATGATCCCTGCCACTCCCCATCCCCCAACAAAAACATCATTGTTGTAATTTCCTCTACATCAGGAGACTTAATGACTATCACACCTAACATTAACAATTCTTAGGAATAAGAAATAAGGCCATTTTCTATTTTGGTCCTGGGTAATGACAAACATGTGCTAATGGGCCCCAGATAAACTGGGAGCTTCACTGAATCCAGAATCTCATAATGCATTTGGAAACAAGACAAAGTGTTTCCAAGAAAGACATGCTTTTACCCATCACAAATGGCCCAATTAACTGAGTGCTTTAGAAGGAAACTCATAGAAAGTCAGGATTTTGCTTCCAGTGAATACACAAGATTTCCCAGTTCATGGTTCAAGCCCGAACAAATTAAAATAAATTCAAAGGCTCTTAAAAATAGGAGGTTTTTCAGAGGACTCTCATGAGACCACCTGCACACTGTCCATCCCTTACCTTTTAAACAAAAACAAAACAACAAAACAAAACCAAAACAAACCAACCAAACAAACAAACCAAACCAAAACAAAAGCCCACACAGTTTAAGTATATGCTGACATCCTAATTCAAGTCAGCTGTTGGTCTGCTTTGATAACTCTACTGCACAGACTTGATTTTACTGAAGAAATAGCAGACTATTTCTCAAATCAGAAGCTTTGTAAGTGTGAGACAAGGCTTCTGGGCCAGAATGTCACAGTGCTGCTGCAGTGCTTCTTCCTGTGGTCTGTGCTGGCTCATCTACACTGAGCTGCTTCATTCCATGTGAATAAATATAACTAGTCTGGACAGCTGTATTCTGCAAATGTAGCAAGAAAATGTGAAAACTGCCTGAACCATGGTTAAAGTACCATACTTTTTTTGACATGAAGCATAACTTACATAATATTTAATGTCATCTCTCATTAACACCATCTTATGCCTCTGATGTAGGGTCTGAACCTGCATAAAGCTCATCAATTAGGAACCATTTCTTTTCTACAAAGTTGCCACCAAAGAAGCTTTTTCCACATCTTCTATTTGCAAACCACAAAATAGTGAACAATTGGCCATTTCCAGCACATCTTTGCCACCCTACATCCACTTATCCTTCTGAGAGACTAAGTTTGCAGATTAATTTCCACAAATAACTCCTTGTATAAGACTTCCTGGTGACACTTGCAAATTCTAAAGTATAGCCTAACTACTAACAATTCTGTTTACTTTTCCTTCAAGGTTTACATGTTCCAGCTTGCAGTGTCAGCTGAGCTTTGAAAGGTATAGCAATGTCTCAAAATCTATTTCAAAGCTTCTTCTGGAATCCAAATGGGAAGCTGACCCGAAGCTTAACTCATGTTACACAAGCTAATAGAAAATTTTGCTTTACAGGGGTTTTCATAAATACACGGCCAAAAACGGACTAAGAATCATAAAATCATAGAATTGTCAAGGTTAGAAGAGACTTTTAAAAGCATCCAGTTCAGCATTACCACTGTAAAACATCATGCAATGTCAGATCCAGATAAACACTTTCAGGGATGGTGGCTCCACCACCTCCCTAAGCAACCTATTCCAATGCATGACCACCCTCACAGTGAAAACATTTTTTCCATGATCCATTCTGAATCTTCCCTGTCTCAGCTTAAAGCCCTTTTCTCTGGTCCTCTCACTGAAGGTCTTGTAGAAGAGACTGATCCCCACCTCACCACAGCCTCCTTTCAGAGAGTTGTAGAGAGCGATGAGCTGCTCCCTGAGACTAAACAAACCCAGCTCCCTTAGCTGCTCCTCTTAAGACATGTTTCAAGACCTTTCATGAGCATTTTGCCCTTTGCTGGACACACTCCAGCAGCTCAATGTCCATTGTAAGTGTACCTCTAGTACACTTTACCTGTTGCCCCACTGGGCTCTCTGTCCTTGCAAGCAGCCAGTGCTCCCTGGATTAAACCAAATTAGTGCTGTTTCAAGATATTAAAAAATTGTTTGTTCCTCTTATTTTTTGCCTCCACATGTTGAAAAAGATACAATTGTATTCTTGCAATGTTTCTCATGAATCTAGATAATAATATATAGAGATTTTTTTTCTTGTTATCTTGACAACACTTTATGCCTATTTTCTTTGAGGTTTGGGCGAAGTTTTTTGAGTTAGTGTTTTGGGTTGTTTGNCATGGACAGAGAATGCACTCATACAGAGAGCATCAATATCCTTTCCCTGTTCCCATCTCTGACTAATGAGAATGAAGGTCATATAGTGAAATACATCCTCTGTGTGGATCCCTCCAGCAGCTGGGCTCAGACACTGCAGCAGCTACCCCTGGATCACAGGTCTTCCCATCACTGGCACCTGGACGTATGAGCCTGCAAGGCCACAGCCTAGTTCAGCTGCACCTTTGGTAAAGCACAGACACTGACAGACAGNGAAGTTTTTTGAGTTAGTGTTTTGGGTTGTTTGTTTGTTTGTTTGTTTTTTATTTAAGAGACATATCTTTTTTTCCTTGCTATGAATCTTTTACAATGTGGTAATAAGTTTCCAAATGGAGCTTGGGATCATTCTATCAGTGTCCATATATATGCTGACAAAAAAATTATAATCTCCCTTATTTTGTATATTGCAGAGAGGAGCTTAGCACAAATGTATGGAATGCCGGAAACAATGT
Organism: Peucedramus taeniatus; assembly: GCA_013400575.1. Taxonomy (NCBI): domain Eukaryota; kingdom Metazoa; phylum Chordata; class Aves; order Passeriformes; family Fringillidae; genus Peucedramus; species Peucedramus taeniatus. Next base: position 8,602 of record WBNO01018799.1, read on the forward strand.
GATCCCAGGCTATGCTTTGAGTCCCATCTGTTATTAAATAATGGTAGTAGGTTAAATGCTTGGTGGGGATAAAGAGGTGAAGTTGCCAAGAAGGGCCTGATAGTTACATTGGACTTTTCCAGGCTCAGAAGCAGCTAAGTTTCATTTCTAAGTGTGTTGCATTTAACTTCTTATTATAATCCTAGAAGGAAGACAGGACAGAGAAGGAGGCTGATGAGTATTATCTTGATTTCTAGTCCCAATATTGATGTCCCCATGCCTTTGTTAGGCACGAGAATTATTTAGAAAACACTTATTAACCACACAGGGTGTGATCATTGACTAATTAAATTGACATTAAGTTTCTCTAATTAGATGGTGTTTGGAAAACATTTCAAATATTAAGAGAACTGCATTAATGAAAGAACTATTAATCATTTGATCCTGTGGGCTCAGCAAATGACCATAATACACACCCCTGGTTATCTGCATTTAAGCACCCAGGTAGTCACATTTACTTTAATAATATTCTTTAATGAATAATTCCTTAATTCTTTAATAATACTTTAATGATATTCTTTTAGTTAGGCATTTACATTGGCCTGCTAGCTTTGAAATGTTTTACTTACCTGTGCTAATCACCTGATCTCCTCTCACCCGTTTGTCATGTTTCACTTGCCCTATGAGATCAGAAGGAGCAGAGGCCCTTCAATAGTTTGGGATTTGACAAGAGAAAATTAGACATTAAAAAAAGCTGCTGGCATCAAAAGAGAACCAACAATCTAACCCTTGGCTCTGCAGGACAAAACAATTGTTGAGCATGACAGCCTCACTTTGCTCTAAGTACTCTCACTATATTCCTTAAGCAAAATTGCTATTCAAAGCAATGGAAATTTCCTTAAAAAGAAAATATCCGAAGAATATATTTTTGAACACTTGAGGCTGAGAGTTAGTGACTGATGCATTTTTAGGAACATTTTTATCTTTATTCTAGAAATAGTAGTTTTTGCAGGTGCATTTTTTTTAGCCATATGTAAGAGTGGATGATCTAAAAAAATGTAACTAATCTCAGATGAAAACCATTTTTCTTAAAATATATTGACAGGATTGTGATAGTGTAATGTTAGTACTGAGATGCAGGTGAGTATTTTCATATCACTAGAGAAACCAAGGTTTGATTTTAATTTTATCAAATAACAATGACATAGCATTGCTGTCTGAAGTAGTATTCATGATGAGGAATAGGAGTACTTCATGGAAAAAATTACCACTTTCTGTGCTTTTTTAATAGTTTTTTCCTTCAGCATCTAATCTTTTTAGACCTTTTCATCATTATACTGAATTAGATTATGTATATCTAGAACAAAAATTGTAAAGGCATACAAAAGCAGAATGGTTAGCTGCTTATTTTTCTGCTTAAAATATTTTATTTTCACACTGATTATGAACAGTATGACAGCTGTTATTTGGAAAAGGAGCAATACTGAAAGAAAAGCAGATAATTACCTATAGGAGAAAGTGACACGAGTTAATCCAGTAGGGAAATGAAGAGAAGGCTGCCACAGCTTCTCATTCACAGGTGCAACCAGCAGTGAGGCTGAGCCTGAGGCTCCAATAGTCACACATGTGCACACATACACACCAAGTTTATGTGTGTGTGTGTGTGTGTATNTGCAGCAGCTACCCCTGGATCACAGGTCTTCCCATCACTGGCACCTGGACGTATGAGCCTGCAAGGCCACAGCCTAGTTCAGCTGCACCTTTGGTAAAGCACAGACACTGACAGACAGGCACGTGATCTGTCTCTCCAGTAACTTGCCTGAGTGGGCATTCAGTCCACCCAGTCCCTGGGTTTTATCTCTCACTTCATGCACAAATGCATATAAACAGGCCTCTCCATAGATGATTCCCACTTCTGGCCTTGGCCAAACTTCATATCTCGGGGTCTCTACAGGAGTTGGCCTGGATCTCCAGGTCCCTCCAGTACCAGTTCTCAGACCCATTCTCCAAGATCTGACCCAGCCTTTTGGCTACTCCAGAACTTGACTCCCAAATCTCTCATCCTGCTCGCTTGCTAGACCAGCTGGATGTTTGCTGTAACTTCACATGCTGACATGCACACCTGCACTACACACACACTCCAGTTTCTCTAGGCGATGGCACCATAGATTCATGGGTGTCTAGACTTGCTGCCCTACCCAGTGGCTGGTACCTCAGTGCACAGACATGAGCACAGAACGGAGTCTTCCCAAAATAGTTAAAGAAGCTTTTAAAGATCAGGCAGAGGGCATGACCATGCAAACACTGTCCAGTCCCTCTGCTAGCATCCAACTGGCTTCTTTTACCCTGGCCCTGTTTTCCCATGCTTGCTCCTCTTCAAACTACCTTGATTCCTTCCTTTGTTAACTCTTGGTTCTTTTCCCCAAATATGCCAAGTCATGCCCAAAGTGCTCTTCCACAGCATCCCATAATGAGGCCCATAACCCTGTAACATTAGTCCCTGTCCCCACCTCCAGTCTAAAAGACTTTCCTTGGGGAAAGCCTTTCCTTCAGCCTTACTCCAGGAAAAGCCTCTCCTTTGGCTTGAATTGACAAGTGCCACACCCCCAGGGCCATGGGGCTGATCATCCTTCCAGGGTAGCCCTGGGAGGAGCCAGGCCAGAGGCTCCTGATGAGCTTCTTGGTGTTCCCCCACTGTCACTATTCCACTGGGCTCCCTTCTGCTCATGTTCCCTCAAACAACCTAACAGAAAGATTTCTTGTTGGGTAAGAGATGAGTCTTTATACTCCTGGAAAGAAGAGGAATAAAGATGGATTAGTTTTCACAACTTTATTTATTAAGTAATTTATCTAGTTCCTAGATCAAACTAATGAACCTGCTTCAACTTCTTTTGTACTCATGTTTTAGGCCCTGGAGAGTCAAGGAAGGGGTAGGTCAGACATTTCACAGTTTGGGAGCCAAGACACAATTTTATTCAGTTCTCTGCACTACTATAAGCTTCTTATGTAGTGTTTGCCAGATCAATAATTTTTCTTACCTCTATCTTGTTTTCTCCTTTTTCTGAAAAGTGGAAATATTAAACTTGTATAACATGCATTGAGGACAACAGTCACAAATTAAACCATGACACCAATATTAGGATAATATGTTCATTGCTATTTGTTTCACTGCTTAGCAGTGGCATAACTGCTGCACACATACCCAGCGAAGGAAAGTCTCCACCCTAGAGCATTTATCACATTAGATAGGAGAAGGAGTCAGATAGGAAAACAGAGGCAGGGTCTTGCTTAGCAGGTCAGTGGCAGAAGTGAGACAATATGTTTTAAAAAGATGGGCTGAGCCTCAGGAAGTTTAAGTGATCTCCTTGAAGACATTGAAGTGCCTTGAAAAAGGAAGTCAGATGATCTTAATACCTTCAGAGAATAGTGTTAGATAAGAAAATTTCTTAAAAATTATTGAAGGTGTATATTTTGTTTTAGATTATTACTTTTAGTAATAGTGGTACTAGTTGTATTTGATTAACTGTTTAAAGTCTGGTGCATTACTATTTCCCTAAAGTACTGTTAAACCTTTGAAAGAACACTGTAAGGTTTACTGATAGAAATTTGCATTTTAGTTTATTTTTTATGAAATGTTTGCTATTGTTTTATTTCTTTATATTTAATTCTTGTACATAAAGGTAAAAGCTGAGCATAGTTTACTAGTCCATACAATACAAGCAATCTATATTTAATTTTGTAGAATTGAAAATTCATGTATAGATAGACTTATTGAAATTTGAACTCTTGATTGTTTGGCTTGCAGTGATAGATTTTCCCATCACATACATTCTAATACTTCTGTTATGTGTCTGTCACTTTTGCCTTGTGTTCTTTTCAACTTAAAAAACACTCTTCTTATAATTCCTTTATTTTTCTACCCTTCTCTTTCTGAGCTTCCTTTTGGTCCCTAGTCACTCTTCAATTTCTTGTGCGATCACAGTCGTCTCCCTCTTCCAAATGCTTATCAAATGCACCTTCCAAAAAGCATTTGAGAAAATATTTTTCTTTAATTCCTTAAATTTTACACTCATACTTACTCATATTTATTGTCTGCATTACTAGATTTCAATGCCCTGTCTTTTAATTTTTTAAAAAATTCACATCTCCCTTCAAAAGACTAACAATGGGCTGTATTTTATTTTGCTTCGTTGAGCTTTATAATTAGTAACTGTGACATAAAAAAACATAGTCAATGAAAACCTGGCCATGATTGGAAAGTTTTGCCATTCATTAAATTCATGCACCGCGCCAAAATAAATAAATAAATAATGTCCTATTCTGACCCCTGACTACATAAATAAGAGGATTTGGAGTTACAGCTGGTACAGATCAATGTGAAATCAGTGTCAGGCCTGGTAAGTCAGCTAGTTTGGTTGCAACCTTGTTGTACCTGAAGGCAAAACTTCAGATCTAATTTCACTGCTATACAATGTAGAAGAACCTTCCTTGAAGCATCCCTGTAAAATTAAACATTAAAGTTTCATAATATAATACTATTTATAGATGGAATTTGAATTTAGATGCTGTCATGCAAACCAGAACTGCTATCAATAGAGAGAAGGTTCTTTAGCATCTGTAATGGTTTCTTAGATGGAGGGAATGCATTTGGCTAAAAGATTGCATCAGGTTTGCTTCAAGTTGTAGGACCATCCCAAGCCTTTCAGTTACTGTGCTGGGTTAGGCTTGCCCAACAGCCAAACTCTCCTCAAAGGGGCAGGGGGAGGATGTGGGATGTCAAAGATCCTGGGTCAAGATAAAGACACAGACAGGACCTACCAATTACCATGACAAGCAAAACAGACTCGACTTAGGGAAAGTTAGCAAAACTTATTGAAATAGATTTTGGGAGTAAGAAACGAAGACAAATGTTAAAACAACACCTTTCTCCCCATTCACTCTTTTCCTCCTGACTCCTCTATGCCCCCGAACAGCATAGAGGGTGGGAATGGACACTTGTTCACTCAGTAAAACATCATTCTCTCTCTGCTCCTTCTCTCTCTTTTCACCTGCACTAAGGGCCCTAGATGGGCCCTTTCTCCCTGCATGGATGCTTCCAGTGGCTGGAGTTCTCCAAGTTAATCCTGCTGTAGTGTGGGCTTTCCCTGGGCCTCAGTTCGTGCAGGAAATCCCCTCCGCTCTGCTATGGTCTCCGCAGGGGAATCTCTGCTTTGGCATTTGGGGCACCCCATCCCTCTCTCTCTTGTCTGAACTTGCTGTCTGCAGGGCCATTTCTCACATGGTTTCCCTTCTTCCTCTGCCTTTGTGGCATTTCTTTGCTCTCCCTTAAATGCATTTTCACAGCCATCAGTGCCCTGCAGTGGGTGAGCTGGGGCTGGCTGGGATGGGACACGTCCAGCCCAGGGCCCCTCCTCAGGGAGCCCTTACCCATTGTGCTGTGCTGGCTTGCAAATTAATCATTCCCTTTTCCCTATCACCAAAGTTTAGAATTGTATAGTCAGTAATTTCCTACTATTTACATTTACACAAGGAATGTGTAAAATTATGGGTGTATTTTCCGTATTCCAAGTTTTCAGAATTATTCATGAACTTCTTAAGAGCTTCTCACGACGCAGTTATTTTAAGACCTCTGGAAAGTTGCTTGGTTTTTTTTAACAGTGATGACATTGAACCTTCATGAGGAGAGTGGTACCTGACCCAAGTTATCTTTCAGATAATTATAAAAAGGAGATAAACTGCCTCACTGAATCTCAGCAGAAATGTAGGTATTATGTAAGCTATTGCTAGAAAGAAAACCATTTACCTCAGGAGGTGTTTGGGAAACTACCCAGCCCTATACTGCAGGAGCTAAATATAACCAACAATTAAATGTGACTAATTATATAGAGTATTCCAAAAGGTGTAATGCATGAGACCTCAAGCCACCTTCCAGTACTATTTTAATCTTTTCAACACATGTCACTATACTTACTGTAAAAAGTTTTTCCTTCATGTCTATGTCTTAAGATATTCTGAAGTTACTGGAGCTGACTAATAAAGTTTAGAGTCACATAGTCAAAATAATTTAGAAAATAGTGTTTTAAATCCTAACATCAAGAAATTCTGTGTCAGCAAGCACAAACTTTGATCAAAATGCATAAAGCTGCAGAATAGTCTTGGGACCTTCTTTTAAAATGAAGTCTTCCTACAGTCAAAGTTCCATGAATGCCTTATGTCTGTGGGTTTTTGCTTTCTTAATTTTTCAAAATAAATAAATTTTTGAACATGCATTGTGAAAAATTTTGCCATGTCCCATTATTGAAAAACAATATTAATAAATTCTTCAGTACATGAGAATACATCTGGTGATATTTTATCATTGATTTAACAAGGGTTTTTCTGTAACAGATTTTGGATGCCAGTAGGTAAACATGATTTTGTAGATAAATAGAAGCAAAAAATGAGGCAAGTAAATGGGAATAGTCTGAAAGTGGCAGAAAGTTTGAAAAACTATAAATCAAAAATTGAAAAGGTCTCTTTGACACATCTGCCCAAGAGCTTTCATTTGTTTGCGTTTAGAAGAATTTGGAATATAAGGAAAGAAATCAATACTGTTAAGGAAAAACATTACTACAACATTAACTTATCTCCAGTGTTTCTGACCAGTGCCATAAAATTCTGATAATGCCTGAAGTTTGAAAATAGTGAAGCTTTTCATCACAGAGCTTAAATGCTACATTTAGTTTTCTATCAAGCTATGCCTTCAGGTACCAGTTTCACTTCATTTACTATTTGTTGCCGTTTACCACATTCAACAAATAGATTAGCTTTGTCTGCACCTCCACACTGTTGCTGCTCATTCTGAAAGGCATCCAGGGGCTCTAACAGCTTGAGACACACTCCTATTTGGGCTACCATAGCAACGAGTGTGTGTATTAAAGTGTAGGTCACATGGCTTAGTTTCCTAAGGCTAATTAATTTCACTAATTATGGCCTTATACCAGCTGCAGAATGTGTTGGTGACCTAGTGAAATCAGCTGTAGACAACTGTTTTCCATACTGTGGTAGTACAACCTCACCATGTGGAAATATTAATGTCATTATGAGAATTGCATACACTATGTACAGAAAACAAATACTACTGCATGATTAGAGACTGGACTGTGGGACCTTGAAAAATTTTAATGTAGATGTTTAAATCTTCTTTATTGTTTTCTCTATCATCTGTCAGTATTATATAGGTTATAAAGAGCTGAGTAGTTAAGCTTAAAATATTGTCATTGAAAGGTTGTTTAATTCATCAGCTTAACAAAGGATTTATGAAACAGCTATCACTTAGGGCAATAGATATATACATAAATATATATTTAGCACAGTAGTCTCTAGAAAACAAGTAAAAACAAAACAGCTTCTGCTTGTTATTTTTTCTATATTGCAAAACTAATACTTAAATGAAAATCAGAAAATATTTTATGTCACAAATAAGATCAGCTGAACTACATATTACAAGGCCCTAAGCCTCTCTTCTTTTCCTGCACAATAGAGTTAATTTTAGCCCCTACCACATATGCAGCTTGATCTGTGTTTTAATAGAAAAGCAGGTGTCTACCTAGGCTTTGGGGAGCAATTAACAATTCATTCTACATAAAACCATGGTGTCTCACTGGTAAAACTAATTGAAGTAAATAAGACATTTTCAATCAGCTAAAAGAAGGCATTAAAACAACCTTGCAAAATTGTCATGACAAATTACCAGCCAAAGCACAAAACCTTCTCAGATGGCCTTTACCATGGTGATTGATGAGAATGAAAAATTAATGATATCTTACTGGCCTGTCAAAGGAAAAAAAATTACTTGCCTGACTGAACAGAATTTTCTGAGGCAACATTAAATTGTAGACAATTAATAAAATACACAAATGGATTTCATTTTTTAGCATAATTATTAAAAGTGCTGATTCTCCTACAGTGGGGAAAAAGTGCTAAATTCTACTCTCAACCCCTCAGGACACAGACTGTCTCTGTCTAGGTTTGAGAGTAGCATTACAAAGTCAGCAAAAGGTTATATTCAGGAAATTGTACAGTTAGGATGGGCACAGAAGAGAAAAATTGTTATCAGGTGGATAACAAGGCATTGCCCCCAGAATGGGAGGTGCACAGAAGCGCAGACTGGCTCTTCAGTCCAGGTTCTGGAGAGGAATGGTCCCAGCTCCCTACATTGTGCCTGTGCCCCTCAGTCTGATCATGAACCATCACAGAGGCGGGTCCAGGTGGAAAAACTGTTTGGTAAGATACAGGTTCAGAATAATCAGCTCAGGAGTTTAATTAAGTATTTCACTTGTGTCTCTATTCAGGGTGGGTTTTTCCTCTTTTTTTCTTTCTTGGAAATGGACAAATAGTTATGCATCTTATCCCTGTGTCACTTCCTCCTATAACAAAAGAAGAGTCTGCATAGTTCTGCATAACTGCATGAAACATCATGAGACTACATAGGGGAAAAAAAACCCAGACTGTTCAACTAGTAATAACATCAAGGTATTGACCATAAAAAGCATATTGAGATTTTAGTCTTTTAATCTCATTTTTAAATGTGAATTTTATAATCAAGTGTCTTTTGTGGGTAAAAAGACACATAAGTCCTCTAACATATAATTCCAATAAAAGAAATTGTCCAGGAATGTTTGTTTAAGGAACAGTTTTTTTCCCCCTGTTATGATTGCCTGTGATGTATACTTGTACCTGTTAAAAATACTGCTTTCTTACTGTCAGTGAGATGTATTTTAGGCTGAGATAAAAGAGGATTGTATGTTTAACAGCTATATAATGTGACTTGTCAACATGATTATCTATCTCCCAGCATATACAAAAAGGACATTGAGTTTATTGAAGCAAATAGCCTAGAGAGGCTAGCAGGCTGAAATGCTGCCTAACTGCAATAACCCTTGTGAAAAGAAGGGTCAATTAGTGAGGCTGATGATTAAGAAAGGGCTCTAGTCTCTAGGTCAGATGCTGTGTAGACTGAAGCTAATGGTACTAATTTTGCTACATCTTGTAAATAATGCTAGTCAAAACATAGATTTCAAAGAGAAAATAACAAAAAAAAGGGGTGGGAGATTTTCATGAATAGAACAAATACCATCTTAAAATTTTTCTTTTAAGGAAAATACACTTCACAACAAAAGCAAAAAAAGACCCCAAGTAAAAATAATTGCCCACAAGGAGATAATCAGCTGTATATATTCAATAGTTTCTATTGTAAAATCACACATCATGTAACAAGTAAGTTTGTGCCCCTCTCCTAATATGAAAGGATCTGAAAATGAGATGCAGGGTTCAACAATGAAGCAAAGGACTTGCAGTGGAAATGTTCAAGTGGTAAAATTGGAATGCTGTGGGATTCTTTCCTTGGGTTCAGATAATGTTTTCTGCAATGAAGGTATATACAGCATGTGCTACAAGAGGTGACAGTAAAAATCAAATAAATGATGTCCCAGTGTGTCCAGATGGTCAAAAAGGCCAGGAGCACCCTGGCTTCTATCAAAAATAATGTGACCTATAGAAATAGCCCAGTGATCACCCCCCTGTATTTGGCTGATAAGGCTGCACCTCAAATCCTGTGTTCTTTTTTTGGGCCCCTCACTACAAGAAAAACATTGAGTTCAGAGAAGGACAGAAAAAGCTGATGAAGGATCCGAAGCACATGTCTGATGAGGAGTGACTGAGGGAGTTGAGATTATTTAGCCTGGAGAAGAGGAGGCTCAGGGGGGCCTAATCACTTTCCACGACCACCTGAAAGAGGGTGGGGCCAGCTGGGGGTCGGGCTCTTCTCCCAAGTAATGAGACAGGATGAGAGGATGTGGCCTTAAGTTGCAGCAAGGGTGATTTAAATTGGATATTAGAAAATTTTCCTCGTAGAAAAGGTTACCAAGCATTGCAACAGGCCACCCAGGCAAGTGGTGGAATCACATCTGTGAAAGCATTCAGAAGATGTGTGGATGTGGCACTTGTGCATATGGTTTAGTGATGAACACAGCAGTGCAGGGCCAACAGTTGGGCTCAGCAACCTTTGAGTCCATAGTGATTCTATGATTCTGTCCTTCAAAAGAGAGTCATGGGCATGAGTGTTCTACTTTTTTATCAAAATGGACACTTACACTAATGGCAGATCATCATGTTTCAGAACTCAATCCACTAAGAACAGAAATAAAGAAAAATTACTGAGCAGCTAAATTACTACATTTACAATGTTGTGAGTTAAGAATGGTTAAATCAAAAGAATGATGGCTGCAGATTTTCTTTTTTCAGTTTGATAGCTATTAGATATTTGTAGAGTAGAAAAATATATCAAGTAATAAATGTAATGATTTTTTATCTTCATGCCTATCACCTGATACTATTTCTGTGGGAGGGACCCATGATACTTGTAAGAAACAAACATTACACTCATTCAAGAAATAAGTTTCAAGACATCTGTGAATAAATTTTTTAAAATTTTATTTTAATTTAAAATCTGAAGGTCATCAGGCATTTTTTATATAAATCAGCCATGGATAAATACCAAAACATAGTCAAGTTTTGTTTCTCATTTTATAGTAAATCCCCACTAGCAGAACCTTATGAGCTTCTCTACCACTCCAAAGTTACAATGTATTATCTGTGAGGGGAATTCAAAGATCCTAGCTCATTGCTACTTAACGGTATACATTTAATTTTTGGATGTTAGTTACAGCCATGTAGGCAGAATGGAAGAGTGATGAAAGTAGGTAAAAACATCGAAACCAACTTCAAACTTTTAGTAGATTTCAAATCCTATAAACTTCAAATTAGATTTCTGAGATTTTAAAAATTTTCTCTAGAGCATGCAACTACAGGAAGCGTGGTTTTTGATTAAACTTTGTTAGGGGCTAAGCCTGGACTGAAGTAAAGCATACTTTTCCCCAAAATTCTGTATAGCTTATTATCAGTCTGTGTTTTTATATATACATATATATATTTATAATATTAAAGACAATAGTATATGTATTAGTCTAGATATCATATCACTGACAAATCTTTACACTGATTTCTTGATCAGAACCGTTGCTCCTTAATAATGGTTGATCCAATGCCTATTTAAGGACTTTTTGTTAGCTCCAGTCAGCTTTGAAAGAGATTAATGAGGAACACATACTAACACAGAAGTTCAGAAAGAAAAAAACTGTTTTTTCAGCTCTGCATCTTCTGACTGACATTTGTGAGTTTGAATTCCTCACAGCAGCCCAGAACTCACACTTGCTAAAAAAATACAAAATCTTATGCTTATTTATACATGTAGTAGACTGAGTATTTCTTTAGCTCTAGTAACCAAGTTTCAACATGCACTGGAGAAAGTGAAATGGTTGTATTAATCAGCTGGCTACCTCTCAGAATAGATAACCTTATGAATCTGTGTTCTGCTTTGATATGGACAGATCTGCGTGACTTGGTGGTGTTGACTTACAGAGTTGGACTGAATCTTTCATAAGTAGCATTAGTGGCATCCCTTCCCTGAGATATACCAGATCATACTCTCAGGAAATGGCCTTTTTTCTCCTGAAGACTGTGATGACCTTATCAGCTGTTTTATCAGTAACTGTATGAGGTTGGTGGAAAATTTATCGAATAAATTTGAGATAAGCTTTTCCTCAGTGAAGACATCCAGATTTAAGAAGCAGTCAATGTCTAAAGCCATAAGGAATAACACTTTCATTTGATCTGTCCTGTGGTTTGCCAGCAGACTTCGAACTTGACCCAAATGACTGACCTCACATTGAAGTAGTGAAGCCATCGTGCACGAATTCAAGAATTATTGGGTCAAGAAAATGCAAGAGGGAGCAGAGTGTGCTAGCTTAATGGTGAGGACACTCAGCTGATCAGAAAACCATGAATTTTGACCCCAAGCTTACATTTGAGTTTTATGTGGAGCCACTAGATAAAGAAGATACAGCACTCTTCCTGAAATTGGGCAATGCAATTAAATGCTTTCAGACAAAGATGACAGAATGGATCAGATCTTCTGTAGCTGGAATGAGTAGGCAAATCATTAGGAAACAAAAAAAATTTAAAGTCCACATCCTTTCTCTGTGTCTTTAGAATAAAGACTGTGCTGTAAATACTCTCCTTTGATGAGTTTTAAAATAATTTTATTAACACTGGATTTTCTAAGGATTCTGTTAATAGCCCTCCATTGGTGCACACCTTCCAGCTATACCTATTCAGGTTATGTTTGCTCTTTTAAATATTGACATAAGATTTACACATTCCTGTTCCTTTAGTACTTCTCCAACACGGCTAAATGTGTTAAAACTATCAGCAGACTAAAAGGTCCCCTGCTTCAGATAATTCTAAATTCATAGAGATATATTACATTGTTTTATTCATAAAAATGTAGTCATCACTAGAAGGTGTTGTTTAAAAGTCATCATTTATAGTTTAGTACATGTAATCTGTTAGGAAATACATTGCTATGCTTGCTTTTTCTCAAATCAAAGTTGCAGCTGTTGTACACTGCTTTTTAAGTTCATTTTAGTAATTTTGTGATGAAGAGGTCCATAATACTGCTAAAATAAATTTGATGTTTCTTAGCTGCCACAAGTTTTATTATTTTCCCTCTTTATCATTAACATCTCTGATACCTCCCCATTTTCATTCCATATGTTTCAATTTCTCATTTATCTCCACAGCTATTTCTTTTTCTTTCTGTCAGCAGTAAATTGCTTTCTCATATCTAATTAATTTGTTCTCCCTGCTCCTACTTCAAATGAGTTTGCATTAAAGTTTGTTCTTTCTTATGATTATAAGGTCTTGATATTTTTATCTATTTTCAGCCATTTTCCCAAATAAGTCTCCTTGTTGATATGAAATATTCTCTATTGATTGGACCTTCCTTTTTAGTGTATGTCGTGCATAAGTTGTTGTTCTAATTGTAGATGGAAAGCCACTGTGAACTTCTGTGGTTTTCAGGGTGAGGCTTCCCTCATGGCAACTCACTTCTGTAAAGTGTTTTTGTTCTGGGTTGAGGGGAGTGTTTCTTTATTTGTTTCTACAGCTAGAAGGAAACTGTGAGGTTTAGGTTCTTTTCTGATCTTTCTGTTTTGGTGGTGAATGCCACATGTGAAGCAATAACATCATCATTACACTGCTGCTTAGCACCCCCATCTGCAGTGAAGGCTTTGTGACTGGATTAAGCACAGCAGAAAAAAACCTGCAGACCTGAATCTGTGTTACTCCTTTTCTTCTTTAAATTACACCACAGAAAACCAGCTCTGGAAAACCAACTCTGAAGGTTTTCCGCCCTCACATGTTTAAACTGCAACTTTGGTGGTTATTGGGTGGTGACAGCCCCCCCCCCTCCCTCCCCCCACTCACACTTCTGATATTAAAGTCTGCAACACCAGCAATGAGTTGCTTGCATGGAAGTGTGTACAACATGCCAGTGAAAACTGAATAGATAAAAAACAAAATGGATATTTCATATTTTCTTGTGGTTTTCATCTCAATATTTTTTGATTCAAATTTGAGGTTAGATTAAAATCCCCTCTGATTAGATCTTAATAATTAAAATTTACCTGTGTTAAATATCGTTAATCTGTATTTCTGTCAATCTGTTAGAAAATAAAAAGCATTTTATTCCAAGACATACATCAATATTACCTCCAAACTGACTACCTACATTTGTCCATGGTGTCAATTCCCTCTATCAAGGAAAAAAAGGCCTCCTCTTCTGTCTTTAGTGACAACTTTACAATTGTAAAATTGTGTTGATAAGAATAAATTCAGATGAAGGAAAAATCTAGGCATAGACTTTTACCTTTTCTAGCAGTCCAACATGAAATGCTAGTAAATAAATTTTCTCATTTTAATGTTTAAAAGAATAATTACTTCCCTTAAATTTATTTGTTACAATATAGGTGCATATGTGATAATGTGTTTATTACAGAATTCTATCCATCACTGCAGAATTCCTTTGATTTCTTTCCACTCTGATTGTAATAATACATTTCAATCATGAGAGTAATATCTAATTTTGTCAGTTGGATTTCTTCTCAGGAGCAAGAAGTTTCAGTTCCTGTGCCACCTAAACAGAACCTACCACTTTTCTGTAAACTGAAAAATTGCTAGATTGACAATTAAAGAATTGCCAAATTAACACTCAAACACTGGCTGCCCCATTATTAGTTTTCCCACCCACATGACAAAAGACATTTTATACAGCTCAGCAATCTCTTACTGGAACACAGGCTAAAATCCACACATGATGAAAACCTTCAATTCTTCACTAGTTTTTCACCACCAAATATACCCCAGCACTTTTCCCATTTAATTGGTATAAAGCCCTACAGTGCAGTGACATTGCTTACACCTCTCAGAGCACCATGATCACTCTTCCTGATGATGTGAAAGTCACTCTTCTTGACTTCTTAGTGAAACTAAACCCTTCTCCAGTTTAAGCCACCAGCTCTGGTACCAGTAAGAATGCACAACATGATTGCAGCAGTTAGAAAATAGTGCCAGTGCATTTGCGTTGTGTGGGCGGGTAATTTTCTACTTATTTAAATAATTTCTACATTTAACATGAGGTGAAAAGAAACTTCTTTAGAAATTCAGCAGTTTCTGACAAATTATTTAGGGGATATCGGGCCTGAAACAAACCATTGATTGCTTTAAAGAATAGCTTAATCCATCACTGCAAATAAATCTTTGCTATGAATAAGTATTATATAAGCCTAAAATATTTAAAGAGAGGATAAAAGAAGTAAAGAAGTAAAAACAATTTTCCTGCTTAAACACCCTTGAGTGTGTAGACGCACGTTCTCTTCATATTTTAAAGTAGTGCTCATTTTAAGTAAGCCATTATTATAGTGCATATCCAATTTTCTTAAACAATATGTATAAATATTAATAATGTAACAAATCTAAAGTAAAATGAGTTAGCATTTTTGGTTGGTTTTTTTTTCAGGATAGTTGTGATGTTGCCTGGAGGTGGAGAGTGGTAGAAAGACTCCTAGAATGTGAGCACATGGGATTGGAACTGTGTGTAGCTTCATATTCACAGGATTGTGATTGCAGCATGCAGCTGATTGAATACAAATAATTAATAGAATACTTACATTATAACCTGCCATCTACATTATGGATTCATGAAATCTGTACATAAAGAGGTAATTAATTGCTCAGACTGACGGGAAAAATGGATTATCCAATACACACATGTAAAACAGAGCACCAGATTTGCTACCAGAAGAGATGGAAAGCATTTAGTATAATTTTGGGGGGTTCTCCATTAAATTTTCTGAAATACAGCATTCTCCTTGATTTAAATCTTGAATCAAACATATCCTTTGTCCCAGAGGAAGTAATTTTTTTAAACAACAGATTAAAGGAATGCATAGAGATCAAATTACAAGGCGAAAGGATGCATGTTTTCCATGTTTGAAATCTACTTAATAATCAAAAATAGTAGCTGAGTCATTAGAGACTCTCAGGAGTGCCCTAGACATCTGCATGGGCTGACATATAATGCACAGAACTAGAGTTTATTTACATGTTTTGGGGCCAGGGAGGATACTCTTTTGGTACTCAAAAGGCACTAGATGCTTAAGTGTCTGAGTTGCTCTCCAGATTTTCTTTACTTTGTGTTACAACATAGGTTCCCACACATCTGAGTCTTTCAGAAGTGTACCCACTGTCATCTGTCCCAAAAATCTACCAATGAAGTGATCAGAAGACAGTATCATCATCACCTTTTGTGTAGCTTGTCTTTTTCAGAACCTCTGTAAACAATAAAAAGCCTAAAATCTGTCTGCAGAAGGAATTAAAAAAAAAACAACAAAAAAAAAACAACAAAACAAACAAACAAAACTAACTAACCAACTAACAAAACAAAACTAACCAAACAAAAGGGAACCAATACAACACTACCAGCAACACCACCAAAGCTGTGTAATAGCCAGTAACGTAGCTGTGTCAGCCATTAGCAATTATTTACACAAAGAGGAAAATGAACATAAAGTTTTGTTAGGCTGGATTCCAATGACGTCTCTCTTTAAATGAAAAGTGAACCTTCTTCCTGGACCACATCTTTCAGCCTTTAAGAATTTCATATACCATATTTCAAAAACTGTACATAAAAAAAAAAATCACAAATATTCAAAGGTATATCAAAAGATAGGCCAGATCTTTCAGCTGTTTAGGCAGTGTTCAAGCTAAAAGACAGCAAACTATCAACCTATCCTATCCTATCCTACCCATGCAGTGGCAGAGCACAGGAGTTAGAAATGGTCAGATTAGTAGAGCCTACTTTGCCTTGAGATTAAAGGTACAGTATGGTCCTGATAAATCTCCCAGAGAGATCTTCTGAGATTTAGCCAAAAGCAATGCTATGGTGAATGATCTAGTTCCTTCTCCTAGCAATGCAATGCACTGAATGACTCTGCAAGTTTAGACTGGTGCTAAACCAAAGCATTTGGTACCATACTCCTTGCTGCAGCTGGGGTAAGCCATCAGCTTGCATGAGAATCACTCCATGAGGACCAGAATCAGGCTCTTTGTGCCATCATTTTCCAAGAACAAGCCTAAGAAGTGACATCTGCTCTGTGCCAATGCAAACTCTGCTCTGGCACGGTTTCTGTATTCAGGAATTTTCTATAATTTTGCGCTGTGGAAATTAATATGACCTTGGTGTTTTACCCTAACAGTGGTTCAAACCTACAGGAGATTGAAATAGGCAGGAAATTCACTGTTTCATGCAGAAGAAGGATCACTTCCTAAGGCTAGCTAGAGTGCTTCACATTGCTATCACCACTTTTCAGGAATAAACTGAAAATAGTATAATCTGCTTTCTGGTTTTGCTCTTTTTTTTAGTCTGTTTTCTGAGTGATGTACAATGGAAGATTGACACCATCTAAAAATATCATGTATTGAGTGCCGTTCCTCAGGGATCAGTATTGAAACCAGCACTTTTTTGTGGGAACTCAGGATATCCCTCTAGCTGCTTTGGATGTGCTGCGCCCCGGGCAGGGGGCTCAGAGGGC
>WBNO01018802.1:9660-65489 GCA_013400575.1 Peucedramus taeniatus
CGAGAACAAGCTGGGCAGGGAAAACTTAATTGACATGAAGGGGGGCAGGACAACTGGGAATGACTTAGCAGAAATGGGGGGAAAGGGGGGGGTGAGCAGGTTGATGGACACCCTGAGTGGCAGGAAAACCTGGACAAAAACCACTATAAGGGGAAGGGACAGGGGTAACACGGGGCAAACCATCACTTTTACAACCCTCCCAAAATACAACAGCGAGAGGCAAAATCAAACAAAACAGACACCACTACAAGGGAGAGAAGGATCCGTGTAAGTTAGCTAAGCTTCCACTGCTTCTGTGTGTTGACACCTTTGAAACAAACCATTGGTGACAGGCTACTGCTTTTATTGCCACCTTCAAAATGGAAAAATACTGTTGCCTGTCTCCATCTCCCAAAGGTTTTGCAAGACTTAATTCATTGACTCCTCTGCTCACTCCTCTTGTAAATGGCTTTCAGATTCCTGAAGGGTAGGAAATTAGCAGATATATGTAAGGTCATTTTAGCTCATCCACCCTTTGTTATGATGTGGCTCTGTGTGATCAAGTTTAAGAGGAAATATTGTGCTCAAACCAGTGCTAAACTCAGCAGGAGTGAAAATCTTGCACTGTTTAAAAAGTAATGTTTCTCTTTTGGCATACTCTGATGTACTCATTCCTCATAAGTGTTCATGTTATCACTTCTGCTTGCTTTGAGATCTCAGCTGTAAGTAAAATCATTGCTAGGAAAAAAAAAAAGAGTTTTCTGAACTGATCTATAATTTGCATTTTTAGTGTTGCAGTCTGTGGGTGTTGAGGTGTAGAGGTTTTCCCTGGAAGCTGATTTGGTCTGAGGAGTGTCCTTTTTCCTGCTCTGTCTTCATCTTTATGACTTGTTGTGCTCTCCCTCTGCCAGCCCAGGGGCTGCCTGAGTGCTCGCAACACCTCAGCAGTGTTTTTGTTCTGACAGCCTTTGAGGGCCCGGTGCTGTCAGCAGCTTGGCAGTGGTAGGACACCTCCAGCAATGCCCCAGAGAAAGTGTTATGGTCAGGAAGCATTTGCACCTTTCTTTTTTTGGCTGTGGTTGGTGGTAGGGACACAGGCACACTGGCAACTGGTGAAGCCAGGCAAAGCACCTGCTTCACTCACTGCAGCTCATGTACCTTTCCCTGCCTTCCAGTCCAGGTGTTTACCAATATGGGAAATGGGGCTTGAGTGGCCACATGGGAAGATGTGGGATGCCAGTGATTGCCTGCATTCTGAGAGACCCTGCAGCTGCCAGCTGGGACAAGCCAAATCCAAACCTGAACCTGAGTTCTCCCAAGGGGGCTGAGCATGAGGACAACTTGTGGCACAAACCCTTCACAGAGTTTCCTTGGGCCTTGGTAAATGGAGGAGTTCCTTCCTCCTTCCTAGTATTTAAAAAGAAGGAAAATAACAGCATCATGTTTTTTAGTTGAGGCAATTCTGCCTTGGTATCAAGTTTTATTACTGTTGTTGGCTTCTTATGATAGAGCCACTGAGCTGGATCCTTCACTGCATGCACACTCAACACTGGCTTAGCTGGAGCTCTGGCTGCTGCCCTGGGTATGGGTGCTACCAGAAACACAGCAAGGATGCAGTCACAAACCTTTACTCTTTTGTACCTCCAAGATAAGAAAAGTTTGTAAGAACTATTTGAAAATGAAATAGGAATATTATTCTACTTCTGAGGGCTTTGTTAGTCTTTTCTTCCAGCAGGTTCCACCAATGTAGTTAAACCAACATCAGGGAAACAAGAAAGCACATATAGGGTCACAAAAAATGGCCAGTCTCGTATATGTTTCTTTTGGCTTCTCCCATATGTGTGTGACAGTGCTGGTCTGAGAGCATTCACTTCTCTGTGACAACAGATATGTACTGCTTGGGCACAACTTGCCTTTTGTGGGAGGGGGCTCTGGTTCTTGGCGAAGCTCCTAGAGTTTGGCTTGCTCTAGGGAGCACTGCTAGTCACTGAGTTCCCAGGGGAAAAAAAAAATCTTTTCAGCTGAAATTACCATTAGGAAACTTCTACTGCCAGGCCATAGAGGTTTATATGCGCATGAATTTAAGGTACCACCAAAAGCATATATACTGCCATGAGGAAAACGTCCAAGGAAATTACAATGCACACTAACAATGATCCAGTTTATTAATGGTAAGTGACACAGGAAGGAAAGGTTTGATGCAGGACCATCTGCTCGGAGCTGTGGCGGTTCTGCAGCATGGGGCGAGCGGGAGCGCAGGAGCCGTGAGTAAGCAAGGGCTCCCCACTGCACTTTGACGCAGGTGGCTCTGTAGCTGTGAGAGGAGATTTTTGAAGGACATGGGAGTTTGCTAATTAAAAAGATAAATCTCCTGAATTGCGCTCCTACAATTACATTGTCATTACAGCAAACGCGGCTAAATTAACTTACAGGAGCATGGCTTTTGCCTTGTCCCGTTATGTTTATGTACAAATCCCTTCATGTAGCAGCCCCTTGACTGTTTTGCTGGCTTGTTCAGTACCATATGTTTCATCCTGTACACTCTAATGGGCAAATAGAGTCATCCTAATAATCCCAATAACTATATCACAAAATCCAGAGCATTGATTTTGTTCCTATGGTGCTGAGTTTCCACAATGACAGGAGAGTCTGACTCACTGCCTGAGTTCAGATCACCTGTCAGACAATACACTCAGACCTTTACTTCCTGCAGAGATCAGCCATGATTCCTCACAACTCACCATTGTGCCTTGGGATGGCTGTGCATGGTGACTGTGATTTAAATGAGGGTGATTTGCACCATGGGAGGCAACACAAGTTTGTCTTGAAGCTGGGGAGGGTGGGAAGTGTTCATACAAGGAGTGGGGGAAAGGAACAGTAATGCTAAAGTCCCAGGCTTTTAAATGAGAAACACAACCATGGTTAACAGTCCATTTTATTCCTCCTGTGCCATTTGGGTGATGTTGTTGGGAGATTGCTGTCAGATTGTGAGGAGGCAGGAGGGCATAAGGGATATGCTGCAAGGAACACAATGTGGGACAGAGAAAGGCAACACCTTGTAAATGTGTTTAATATCAAATGCTAGGAAATAATGCATCTGACTTCCACTGAAAGATATACATGAGACAAATATCAATACATTTCTAACCCTCTTCCCTCTAAAGACAACTTTGAAAAGCTTAATAGACTTAAGCAATTGTTTAGCACCACAAAAAAGGTGCTAAACTAATATTGGCCCAGGATGGTCCTGTAAAGCAAGGTTCCATTGGAGGATGCCAAACCCATGTAACCTGTGTAAGAGCTGGGTTAGCTGTGGGCTGCCAGCTCACTTAGCAGCTCACACATGCTGAGTAGGGCAGCACTGCCTGCCCCAGTTCAGGGAACCCACAGTGGAGCCCCTCTATTGATATCCAGCATGGTCCAGCTGCATCCCCTGAGCCAAGTGCAGAGAGCTCCCAGCAGTTGTGGAGTCACTGTGAGGGCAGAAACAAACTCCCCAGAGGCTCCTCCACTGCCAAGCACAGTTTCAAGGGCACTGATGGATGTGCTGGCCAGAGATGAGCTGGTAGACAGGCAAGAGCTGAGCAGAGCTGAGCACTGCATCCCTGGCAGCCTGAGGGCAGTGGATGTTTGCTGCCTGCCACTGCTGTTGGCAGCAAATATGAGGCATGGGACTGAATCCTGCCTCCCCATCTCCCTTGAGTAGATTTCTGATGTAGTAGAGAGGGGAGCCACTATTCAAAAGCTTTATTAAACTATCTGGGGTCACAGAATGTAACAATATGAGGGGTTAGGAGTCACATGAATTTCTAATCCAAAGATTTTTAAAAGCCTGGCACTATTGTGGAGCTTTTCATTTTGTGTTGCTTCATGGACCAAAATGTCAGCGCAACAACATCTTCAAGTTCTTTGTATGTCTTTGCAAATCTTTCTTCTCTGAAATGAAGCAAAACAACAGGATGGTAACTCTTGATGTTTGCCTGGCTCAATATCCACCTACATGTCAGAAATATCCATAGGTCAGCCAAGTCACACTCGTGCAGAGGAGACACTCTTGCTGTCTGCACTCTTTTACAGGCATAGGAGTTTGGTTCAAGGAGGCAGGATTTTATACCTTGCATAACCTGCTGTTAATAATCAACAAGGTCTAATGTTCCACTAGGACAGGGATATGGATTAATCATGGCCTTTGGCAGCCAGGTTTCAAGAGAAGTGACACTGCCCTCCACCCCTTCTGCTGCCCTGCAGGAAGTGTGGGTGGATGGAGAGGAGAGAACAGCAGGAAGGAGGACAAGGAAGGCACTAAGGGGTCATAGCTCATAAAGGATCTGAGCCTGCCACACCTTTTCCAGCATTTGGCCTGATCTGAAATGGGCGAGTTTGATAGTGTCATTCAATGGTTTGGGCTTCAGAGGATCTGAAGCTGAGAGCCAGCCTGGGAACTTCCTTCAGATGGTTTCATTCCTCACTTCAAGATTAGAAACAAAAGCTGAGTGTTCGGTTCTGCCACTGGTATTAGCAATGGCATTTTGTCTTGGGTGACTTTTGTCTGGCCCACTGTCTTTGAGAGCTTCCTTTTGTGTTCAGTGTTGGCAACTGAAAATAACTTCTTCTTCCATGCAGTTTTTTCCTATGGGACTCAGAGAACAGGATCATCATAAAGAAGAACAGGGAGGTCACCACCTTTTCTGTTAACTTGTGGAAAAGTCCGTACATTGCACACTTCATTGCCCTTCAGTGTCCATGATGAAAGTAAATAAATGAAGCTTTGCAGCACTGGAGGTGCACAGGTACCATAAACTGGATACTCAAAAGCACAAATTTCAGTTCCCCTGTTTCCAGGAACCACACACAGAAATCAGACAAACGATAGCTGTGTCAGCCTCTGGCCTCATATTTCTCTTCCATAAGCGCATCCAAACAGGTTAACAACAGGCCAGCTTTTGTTCTGTTAACAACAGAACAAGCTTTTCAGCACTACCTGTAAATAACCTGGTATTACCAAATTGTCCTGCTGTACTCATTCCTCACTTGGCAAAGCAGAGACCTTTGCAGTTCCTCACACTGCCGCTATGATATATTTGTATGCGGTTACTGTATCTCTACATTGCCCATCAGCTCTCCCCATGAATCCCACATTGTTGGCACCATATGGATATAAAATGAAACATGATCTGGCATACAGATGGAAATAAAAGAGGCAATCACAGGTGAAAAGTCTGCTGCATGGATAAAATAGAAATAGGATGCTGGGCTGAAAGCAGTCACTGATGGCATTGTTCTTGCTCATTCGTCCTCCCTGCTGTGAGGCACAGGCATCACCCCTGGGCTGTGGGGCAAATAAGGTGCTATTCTGAATGAGCAAGTGCCTCAGGGCACTGTCTACTCCCTAGTTGTCTCTAATCCCTGGAGGACCCATTCTGCAGCTGTCCTTGGCCAGGTGGTGAGGGCTTTCTCCTCTGCTCAGCCCTGCTACCAAGCTCAGCAATCCTAACTGCTGTAGGCAGTGTCAACACATTATTCAAGACTTCTCCACCCCCTCCCCACTGCCCCCAGGGCCCACCTGCATGGTAGGCTCAGGAGCCAGGAATCAGAAAGGCAGGCATGTTCAGCACAGTCACCCTCCAGGGCTTTTTCCTACATGGCAGCATGGTAAAGGCTTGTGCCCCTGTCCCATCCTCTTGTGATGGAGCTGCAGAAGTAATGTGGTGCCTGGCAGTTCAAATGGTGAAACCAGATTCACCCCCATTGCAGACTGGGGCAAGGAAACTATTTCCTAAGGGAAGTGTCCATGTACTCAGGTATGTGTATGCTTCTATGAATACTCAGGCAATGTGATTACTGTCAGCCATAAAGATGGAAAAGAAAAAAAAAGGAAACAAAAAAAAGGGTGGGAAGAAGAAAAGCCAAGCCTTTCCATGCCCATCACCATCCAGTGAAACAAGTTGTGCATTAAAACATGGCTTCAGGCCTGGGTATTCTCAAAACAGTTTTTTACTTACAGCATTGCTCCATTTTTATTCCGTATTTTTGTACAGTAACCTTGGCAATGGTGAAGCAATGCAGAGAATAAATAGACTCCACAACTAAGTTTAGTTATGAAGTGGGTATGTATGGGAGCTCTGGCACAAGTGAGATAGCTCTCATAAGGACTTGTGCCCCGAGCCTCGGGCTGCCCCACAGCTTTATTCACAAAGCTATTCCATATGTAAGAGATTGCACAACTTTCTCATGCATATTCAACCCCTGGCCCCGCCTGTCCTCGCCTCGTATGGTAATCAGGTCCACGCCCTTCTGGGCATGCCTTGTTGGCTCTGGTGGTCGCACGGGGGTCTCTGGGGGTCTCTGAGGCCGAAGATTTTGTGGTCTTCCTCCGGATGAACTTTTGAACTTTTCCTCTTCTCGCATGCGCTTTTTGGTTCCTCGGTCCTTATCTGGGTACTCTGTGGTCTTAATGAGCTTGGAGACCGAGGGGTTTCTTTATCTGGGCTTTTTGTATCTCCTGATCTCCTCTTGGTATTGTTTTCTATGCAAGAATCCTTAGAAATTTGCATTTTCCTATGCCCTTTGTACCATGGCAGGGGTTTCTTAAGTAAAAAGGTTAAACTTCAACCCAGAGTTCCACAGACTATACCTTAAATGCTCAATTCATAATGTTATTTTAAGTAAACTCCAAAATCTCTATTTCAATGGAAGGAAGGACAAGTCCATGTTCCTATCATGCTACCTTGAGCTGTTTCAGAGACCTCCTGGAGAAAACACTTTGCTATAAACCTTTGCTTTGCAGCATATTTTACTTCTGGTTTCTTTTTTCCCTCATGAAATGTATTTATGGATTACTCCTGAAGAGTGCATCTGCATTGCTCTCATGCAACAGATGTTGCATGTCTGATCTGACCAGCATCAAGCACTGTGCTGCTGTATCTACACAATTACCACTGCTATAAGCTGCTTAAACCAGTCCTGGCTCAGGAATTGCGCACTAAACTGTGCTGCCTGCCCCAGCCAGATATTGCAGGAGTTCACTGGGAGCATCCCCACACCAGACTCCTGGTATCAGATGTGAGAGCAGGGTTATCTCTAGTAGATGTGGCCATGGTGGCCAGCTGTGGTCACCTTTCCCCTCCCGGAGGGAAGGAAGAGCTTATGATACAATGGTGTCCTGGTTTGAAAGACAGATATCTGCCAGCAAAAGCTGGAATCTCCCTGTGAATAGAGAACGTAAACCCCCTCCCTCAGATTATTATAATTTTGCAATTGGAGGCTCTCAGGCAAATATATGGGAATAGGAATAACAGTTCTTTACTAGGAATATTAAAAAATTACAAACGTAATAGTGCCAAAAGACAAGCAGAACAAAACAAACAAAAAGCCTAGAAAAAGCCTGACAGAGTCAGGGATGTGACCTGACACCCTGTTGGTCAGGTTGTTAAAAGCAGTCCAGATGAATCCTCCTGTGGTAATAGATGCAGTTTTGTGGAGTAGAGATGGTCCTGTAGAAAGTCCAGTGGTGACGAGATGAGTCCAGTCTTTCCTCTGGGAAATCCAGTGGAAAAAAACAGGATCCTCTGGCTCCCACATCGTTTTGGAACGGCGCTCATCCTTTTGGAACAGGGCTTGCCTATCCCTTCCCACTGACTAACCCATGTTCAACTGCTGTTCACATGGAACCCTGCTCCACCCTTTTGTTTTGGTCAAGTACCCATAAGTACCCAGCAATTAGTTCCCTAGCAATCCACTGGAAAAAAATCCACAAACACAAAGGAAACAAATCCAACCCCCAACAAATGGTCAGACAAGTGGAAGCAGCACACCACAATGCAGATTTCCATCCCTCCATCCTCCAGCACATCCATGAGCTGCCCCTTGTGTGGAGACCCAACACCACTGCCAGAGCTCTTCAGCACATTGTGGGGGTCTTTGAAAAGCCCCAGG
This sequence comes from Peucedramus taeniatus, assembly GCA_013400575.1. Classification (NCBI taxonomy): domain Eukaryota; kingdom Metazoa; phylum Chordata; class Aves; order Passeriformes; family Fringillidae; genus Peucedramus; species Peucedramus taeniatus. Next base: position 17,575 of record WBNO01018802.1, read on the forward strand.
AAAGGGTTTCAAGCATGGACACAGCCCTGCCAGGAGTCTTGTCTGTAGTTACTGTTTGCCAAAGCACACAAAGCATCTGTTCAGAACCTCAGACCTGTTCAGTTCTAGTTTTCAGCCCATATGGTCACACCTCATGAGCATCTTGATAAGCTGTGGTGGCCTTCCTCATAAAGGTTTTTTAAAGACAACATGCAAAAGTCTGGAATATGCTGGAGACCTGTGTACTTGGAGGCTAAGGCTAGTGACAGAACTGGTAAAGTGACACTGTCTTGAATTTTTAAAGGCAAAACCACACTGTCATGCCTTCATTTCACTTAGTGAGCAGCAGCAGGCTGGAAAACTTTTTTTTTTAATGTATTTGCAGCCAATTATTGTGCAGAGCTCAATAATTAAGAACAACACCATATTCAAGACACATCCAGTAAACCTTTATTACTAGAGATGCTTCTCCTCAAACTCAGTTGAATCTATATTTAACAGATTTTCTGCTATTGTTATTGCCATATAAAAGTTCTTGGCAGCTGCAGGGACCATGGAGAGCTGGCTGACTGAAATGCAAGAAGGAGTTGAGCTTTTCTTTCATGTCCTCTCCTGCTAACTCTTGCTTCCTCTGCTGCCAAAAGCCCACACACTTCTCTGAGAGGTAATGTACATTATTACTGTAGCAACTTAATCTAGCAGGGTGTATGAGGCCTTAAAAATATTTTTAGGTGTATTTTAAACTGAACTGGTAGAATTATTTATTGTTGAGACCACTTATGCTTCATGGTATAAGCCCTTTCTGTCTGCTGCTTAAAATTCTGATAAATGCTTTAGGTCATGAAATTTTCCATGCTCCAGTGTCCTTGCCACAATGAAGGAGAGATTCAGCAAAAAACTCTTCTCTGTTTTTTAAAAAAACCTCCAAAACCAGAAAGAGCATAGCCAAGCAAATACCTTCTTCTAAAAAATTACCTACTCAGGGTTTGGTTTAAAGAACCCGCAGCATCCTAGTTCAAAGTCAGAGCCTGAAACCTGCAGCAGGAGTTGCCTTTTGTGAGGGACAATTTTCATTTTCTCATTCCCATCCAAAGCTGCCTCAATTTGACCATAATGTCAGTTTGATGAAGCTCATTAAAGACTGCTGGGTCTTGGTTAGCTGTGGGAGCATGATGTCCCCACTGTGGTTGTTCTGTGCTCACAGCAGCTGTGGCAGCAGCAGGGCCCTGCCCTCCCCCAGAACATCTGGCTGCCTCACACTAGTGTCGTGCCCCATGTCGAGTCCCCTGCCCCCCTCCATGTGGCCTAAGAGGGGATGATGGGGCAGAGCTCCTGCACAGCAGGTTTTGGTGCAGAACCTCTACACCTCTGAGACTCTGGGAGAGCTTGCAAGACCCTGTGGTGCCTTGCAGACCTCAATACATCCTCGGTGCTGCAAGGGAAAGCAGATGGCTGGGCTGTGGCAGCCGACCCTTTCAAACCTTCCTGGTGGCAGTAGGGAAACCTTTGATGGGCAATGCAAGCTGTGCTGTATCTCCCAGCCTCAGGCATGGGGAAATGGCCCCAGGCTGCATGGCTGAAAATTCAGTGGCGCCACTACTGAGTGGAGGCAATGTGAGGGTGCTGCCCTGCTCCAGGCAAAATGGGCAAGGAGAGTTACTTTGGAGAAGCAGGAAAGGCAGGAGAATGGGAAAGGTTGAACAAGTCGCCATACCTGTTCCTCACCATACACCCACATACATTCCTCAGTGCAGAAAAGGGGATTCAGAGCACAAATTCCAGGTACTCAGAGACTAGAAGATGCCCGTATGAACCCAGTTTTTCGGTTTTGTGCGCTCATTAATAGCATACAATCTTCAGAGCCATTGATTTGGCCCCTGTAGCACATAGTATATGGACATCTTGTGGATGCCTCATGGCCAGATAGAGAGGGAGTCTCCTTTGGTGAAGAAGTTATGTAGTGAGGGAAGGCACTGCAAGAGAAGAAGGAACAATTTCATGGTGGCTAACTGCTGTGAATGTTGCCTAGGAGCACCAGATGTCAACACCACCTTTGCTACAAGGCTCCCACACAAAGCAAAGGTCACTGAACTTTCTTGTTTTCAATGTGCCTAGCTTGAAATTTAGGCCCTGTTTGCAGCAGAGATGAGCCTTCAGAGGCACAGAGATTTCCTTTTGTTTCCTGTTCCTCAGTCTCACAGAGCTGTTCTGGAAAGAATTTAATTGATGTCTGAAGTCCTCCCATGTCATACTGATGAGTCCTATAAAAAAGCCTGGAGTAAGCAAATAGCTCCCATTTGACAACAGTGTTTACACAGCAAACTGCAAATAAGGCACTGGGCCATGCACTGCACAAAATAGCTGTCTTCTTACTGAGACCACTCCTATCTTTTCTGTGCACTCAACCAGGCAGGGGTGTGTAACTGCAATTTAAAATTTCTCTTCCTTGCAATACCTGCAGGAAATTTGACAACGATTAGGAGATTGGTTCTCTAGGATCCTGGGTTGCTTGCCAAACTTTCCTCTTCTTCCACTCCCTTTCATATTCAGATCCATTTTTTGCCTTGTCTACCACTTTGGGGCAGGGATGGGGCAGGGGATGGCTCTGAGCCCAACGGGTGCCCCAGCTAAAAACAAGTTTCAAAGACTACTTCTGGTGTGATTAGTGGGTCTGTCCTGTGTAGAGCCAGAAATTAGACTTTAGTGGTCCTTGTGGGTTCCTTCCAACTCAGAATAGTCTATGATTCTATCATTCTATGATTCTATGCATATCTCAAATGACTGGGATAATAAAAAAAGCATGTACACAAACATCATGCCAGTCTTCTATCTCATGTGTAGTTTCCTCTTTGTCTCCTGTTTTCTCCCTTTGTTTCAGTGAACCTGCAATGTTATAACTTAGATCATCTTAGCACTCTGGCCTACAGCCAGACAGGAGAAGAGTTGTGATGGCAGAGATGGCAGGGCACGAGGCTGCAGCAGGGCAGGGTGGGCGTGGGAATGGGGGCAGCTCCATGTGCTGCATACAAGCAGCATGCAGGAAACCCCTGGAGTGAGATTTGAGTCTGATATCTTGAGAAAGATTAAATGAGAGCCTCAGATCTTGGCCTAGTAAAACTTAACATCACTTTTTATCTTCAAAACACTTATAAACATCAACTGTTACACCATCATAATACTACCCTGAGCAGGGTGAGGAAGTCAAAGGCTCAGTAAGGACACAGATGAAAGAGCTGGGTGCTTGTAATTGATTGCTAGAGTTTCTAAATAATTTAGTTCCTCTGAAGTGCTTCACCTAGAGTCAAATTTTGAGATGGGCACTGAATGAAGCTGCAGACCTGCAGCAGGGCTTCAGCAGTGCCTCCTTCCCTCTGCTGGAAGATACTTCTGGGACTACTTGCCTCCAGATCAGATTTGCACAAGGAGGCAGCACTGCCACCTCTCACAGTGTCAGTTTGTCCCTTCTCAGGGTCAACTCCTAAGGCTTTTTTTTTCCTTCAGTCTTCCCTGGTTCTCAAACTGGGAACCCTCCTGGCTCTCCCTACACTGAGGGCCACTGACCCCCCTGCCAAGCACTGCCCTGTGCGCTGAGCATTATTATGCAGGAGCAGTGCTGACACCTAAAAGGCCTCACAGCATGAAAAATGTGCCCTCTGGCCTCTGGCTCATCCTGCCCCTGTCATCAAAGCGTTTCCTCTCCACCACTCTCAAGCTGTTGCAGCAGCAGAGCAGAACCTCATTGTTTCCCCCAGTTTCCTGCAGCCTGTCTGCCTCTTGCAGAACTCGGGCTGTGAAGGGCAGCTCCCTCCCCTTGTTCAGCCCACTGAACATGGAAAACAGGAGCATACTCATGCCAGAAAGATCCAGGGCAATAAGTGCTTTGCAACCTCTCTCCACCTTGTGGAGAGATGAGGAGAGAGGGTGAGTCCAGGATTTTGGCTTTGGCAAGGATAATAATATCTAAGTAATTTTCCATTTTGTGGAGTACATCCTGAGTGTGCAGCCCAGCTCAGGGCTCCTCATGTAACATCTGAGGCCATTATTTTCTTCCATTTTCATCCCAAGAGCCTCTCGAGAGTCCAAGAGAAACAGCCAGGGAGGCTTTTTATGAGCCTGAGCATGCTTTAAAGTGGAAGCTACATTTCGCCTGCAGTTCCCAGAGGTTCAGTGTGTGAGTGGTATCGCACTGAAGAGGAGGGTAAGTTGGGACACACAAAGACCTGCTGGTCCTTCCCACAGAAAACAGAAAGAAAAGATACCACCAGGACCTACACCTTAGTGGGGCAACAACAGGTGGGATGGGATTTGGGAATATTGCAACACATGCAAAGGTACTAAGCAGAAGGGGAGAGAGTCTGCCAAGCATCACACATCCAGTAGCAATGCGTGGATCCAGCAATGAGAGAGGCTCCCATATTTTTTGGGTTGCATACAGTGACCTATTGCAAATTTGGGAGGAACGAGACTGTCAGGCAGAGAGACCTGCCTTCCCTCCACAAAAAGACAGGAAACAGCAGTGTGAGGCAGGGTTCTCCCTCTCCTTGCAGGGATCTCAATGCCCTCAAGCAAGCACCTACAGACAGCTGTGCTTGCTCTGCTAAGGCACCAGATTAATTGGTGACATGGCTGTTTATCTTCAAAAATACACACTTGCCTTTCCCATGCTGCCTGATGTCAAGAAACACAACAGCTCTGACCTGACCCAGAGATTATCAACAAAAAGCCCTTCCCTTCCAGTTCCTCACTCTCTGCCTGCCTTGGTGTGGTGTTCTGTCCTGGCAAGCCAAAGCACAGTCAGCTGTGCGACTCCACAGGGAAAAAAATTTGCTGGCATTCATCCCAGTGCTGCACCCAGGCATCACCAAGAAATCTGACATGCCTTGCATAAATGGTGCTGCTTTCAGCTGGCTCATGACTTAAGGATGGAATTTCAGAAATACTTAAATATTGCAATTTGCAGATAAGCAGTACAGGTTCTCTTGAAAATCCACTAGGCACCTACCTGCTCTAAACCCTTAGGCTTCTAAATGCTTTTGGAAATACTGGCCCAGAGATGTTTAAGCAACATCCTCAATAGCCCCCCTCCCCCCACTACCCTAATTAGCTTCCACACATTTCTCAAACTGACTCTTGTCAGCTCCCAAATTGACTGAAACGCGTTGCCTGGACTGAGATTTTTAAGGAAACAAAACAGCAGCTGAGAACATCAGTCACAACAAAGCCTGTTTTGGCAACCTAGAGAAACTCTGGGTTAGGTCATGTGCATATGCCACATGTGTGATTGCTCTTTTAGTCACAGACTGAAATTTATGTGTCTCATACAAAAACATGACTTCCCCCCTTTGCCCAACTCAGCATTATGGGAGTTTTAAGTTAAAAAAGCAGAAGGGGAACTGATGTGAGGGGGTTTTCATCATGCAATTAAGTGGTGATTCTCTCATGTGTCGCATGTCTCATCTGAAAGGGTGGTGAGAAGGATTACATGGCAAAAAAACTCTCAAGAGGAGACCACATACCCAAACACAGCCAGGAAAATGTGTATGTGCATGTGTATATTTGCCTGTGCATAAAACACTGGTAGGATCCAACTGTGCTTGCTAAGCCTCCAAGAGGTACTATAAGAGCAAGGTTTTTTTTTAACCAGGAAAACTACATGCCTTTAAGCCAGCAGAGAGACAGGCAGACATGGAAGTTAGGCAGGGAAAGTGAGATCCTTTAACAGCAGAGCGAAGGGAGGAAAAGGTATTTTGCTTTCCTCTGTCTTTGGAGGAAGATTGGCCTTGCACAGTGACATGTAATGAGATTCTGCACCTCTTTTCAGTTTTGCTAGGGAAATGGCAGGACCCAGAGAGCACTATGCTTATAGGTACGGGTATTACATAGGCCCTCAAGGAACCAGGGTCTGCAGTGATATCTATTAAACCATTGTAGCAAATGCGAACCAAATACACACCAGAAATCTGCATCACAAGGCTATTCCTAGCAAGTGCTACTTCTGTCTCATTAAAGGTACACATCAGTGTTCCTGCACTGTCTTGCTGCTACTTAGAAAGGGACCCTGTCTTTCATCTCAGATGCACAGCATGGTATAGGATCATGGGAAGTGTTGAGAGGCAGGGTGGGAGTAGAGAAACAGGGTATGTTTCCAATCCCCACGGGAGCCACTGTATGGAAAATGCATCTCTTCCAGTCCTGGCATGTAAAGTACAAAGAAATTGAACTTTTATATAGAAAAGTATAAGAGAAAAAATTACAAGTAAAATGACTGCTGTCAGGACACCTCCTTAGGATGAGATTTTTGTTTAATTTTCCTTATTTATTTTCCACTATCCAAGTTTTATTTTTATTTTACACCTGCTATGTGGCTCCAGCAGTGCCTTCCTGCTGCAGAGATCAGACTTCCAGCACCCACAGTCAGCCTCCATGGCCCCACACTTGCACAGGGCTCCTGGGACACACAGCTGGCCATCAAGCATCCCATGAGACCACTAAGTTTCCTGCTGGGGGCATGGGAACTGAGTCAAGTTGTGTCCCAGGACGAGCCCAAGGCCAAGTGTTTAATAAGCAAAATAGTGGCTCAGCAAGTATCTGATGTGCTGTTCTGGTTTGAAAAGCAAAACCAGCAAGACACCCCAAGTCAGAAATACAATTTATTAGAAAAAGGGAAAATTAAACAAAAAGGAAACAAAATACATGCAATAAGGAAAAAAAAAAAAAAGCCACTGACAAAGTCAGAATATAACCTGACACCCTGTTGGTCAGGATGTTGGCAGCAGTCTATTTGCAATGGTGGCTGCAGTCCTCCTGGAGTAGCAGTTGTGGCTCTGTTGAAGCAGTGGTTCTGGAGAAAAAGGTGCAACCCTCTGCTGAAGGTCCAGTGGTGATGGATGGGCCTGTTCTTCCTCTAGGAGTCCAGTGGAAAAGGCTGACTTGGTGTCCCAAGTCTCAGGTTTTTTATCCAGGTAGAGGGGCTTGGTTCCTCCCCCTGGCTGGAGCATTTTCCAATGGGATGATGGAAGTTTATCAGAGGACTTAATGGCCCATTAGCAGAAGACCTATCCCTGGAGGGAGTGGAAGAGATAAGGAAACTTCTCTTGATGGTTTCTTATCAGCTATCTTATCAACAGAAGATCACATCACTACCCCCCCATCCCAGTTCCAACAGATGGTAATAGAATAACACATCTGATTATATTTTACACTGCAACCCATGACATGTGCATAATTCAATACCCAGGCTGTAAAACCGCTGTTTGGATAATGATGCTCTTCCTTGTGTCTCAGACAAAACACCATTGAAGTCTCACAGAATTAAATTATTGTCTAGTTTTTCTAGTGCCCAGCTACAAAAAGATCCAAGATGCTGGAAGGCTGGAAGGACACAGTACTGCAGCCTATAGCTCCTTTAATTAGGAGTCATTTAGGATTTCTGCCATGTGACTCCTGACAGGAAGGCAGGCCACTTGGGCTGAAAGGTTTCCAAGCATCCAGCTTCTAAACTACAGCTCCCCTGAGGTTACATATTCAGTTGTACAGCAAAGGAAGGAGTGGTAGGGTCACCAAACGGGGACAAAAGGGTTAGAGGAGGGGTAAACATCAGAACCCCACCAGAACCTCTGCCTGGTCCTATATTTCCCCCAGTGCCTTGATGGTAGCACAACCAGCTCTCCTTGGGCCACGAGTAACATTCAGGTTTCAGCACTAGAGGTTGGAATTAGCCTCTATCCTTTTAGGGGTTTAAGGTTCAGTGTGCATGGGTGCCCTTAAAAGTTGTGGGAGAACAACAGACAATGACATGTGAAAGTCAATATACGTCACCTATTTAGACAACCTATTTTATGAAGATAACCCTGAGTGGGCTGATGAGAGGATAAGCTTCAGAAAATAGATCCAAGAAGCTAAAGGACTTCTGTAGATAAAAGAAGATCAAACATGAGCTATATCTTTCAGACCTTCAGTTCGTCACTGGCCACCAGCAGTATCACGGGAATATGAGTCTACAGTAGCAAAAGACCTCTCTGTATTGGACTGCCCCTCTTCACCTCCTCTAAATTAAGGAGGAGCAATTAAATGACTGAAGAAATCAATAAATATCAAGGAAAAGAGAAGAGGTTTCCATTTGTTCTGCTCACTAGAAACCTCAGGGATACCTGTTGCGTTAGTGACAGACCAAAATGTTCTCTATTTGCCTTGGGAAAATGGCATCACACAGCAGACAAACTTATAGGAGCAACATGTGGGAGCTTAGCATTGCCACTGCAGCGACACTGGTGTGCACAGGAGAAGAAAGTCATCAGTAATTCTGCTTAAGGGGAGAAAGGAAAATTCCAGGCCAATTAGCTTCCGAGGTAGCTCAGAAAACCTGACAGCTGAACAAGGAAAGCAGAGGAATCAAGAGAAACACCAGGCTGTGAGGGATAAGCCGTGAGAAACACAAGGCAGGTTCTCAATCCTTCTCTAAATAATAACTTTGGAACAGAGTTAATCTCTGTGATACTGATCTAATGCAATGCTATTGCTATCCTGAGCCTATAGCCGGAGATGGCTCTGCATGGGAGTGGAAATAGCTAATGTGAGCCCACAGCTGCCACAAGGCAGAGCGTGGACCAGCTCCTGGTCTGCACACCACTGAAGTGCTCCTGGGAAGAGCTGGCTCCAGAACTGGAGATGAGAAAATCAAGGCTTTGAGTTCACAGATGAAGAAAATTCTTATCACCTGGAAGGTGGCAAGGCAGAAAAGGATTCTTCTTAACATTTCTCTCTGACTTTCAACTCCTAATATTCTTTTTATAGCACAGTTCAGTTACGCCAAGTTTTCCTCTCACTGGACCATGACTGAGTATAGACATCTACGTATATACCTCTCCTTTCCTTAGCAGAGACTCAAAGCTTGCTCAGGGGAGACCTGGGACACACTTAATGCTGCTGTGTCACTGCTTTCTTCTCCCAGAACCCAGCAGTTTTGTGGCTCAGTTGAGGGTCAAGGGTTGCCAGCAGCTGGAGTAGCCAGGGGATAATATTCCCCTCTTTGTGCATGCTTTTATATGTACATTTATGTCTATCTTCATCCCATAGTGGATATCACTGAGATGCATTTGGCAGCCAAGAGAGGGTGAGGGTTTATGCAGATGCTGAGAGAGAAGAAAGCACTGTTAGACTGAAGAAGGATAGGCAACAGCAATTTTGAAGATAAACAATAACAATTTTAACAGTAGCTGACATTCTGTTTGAAAAGACAACAGGAATATATGTTATCTTTTCTGCCAGAGTGGCCGAGTCCTGATTTATTGATATTATCTTGAAGACGACAGAAAACTGTATTAATCTACTTGAAATGAAAACCTGGGCTTTGAGAACAGCCATAGACACTTTCTAAGGGGTGAAGCGATTGAAATCAATCATATTTTATAACTCACAGCAGTTTCGGTAAACAACTTGAAGATCCAGCTACCCCGCTAGTACCAGGTTTCCATGAATGGCTGCAATCCAGCTGTCAGAAACAGCTTCTCAATTCAAGTTATCCTTGCAGTAATAGTGGCAAATGGACAGAACCATATGACCTCTCCACACAAATGTCTGGCCAGATGTGCAGTATTGTGAAGATGCAGACCAGACTGAAGACTAAACAGAATTTTTCATCCCAAGACCAAGGCGTACAAGAAGGTACTCCTGGCACACGAAGGGCGAGCTAGACAAAGAAGACTGAGTTATGCAGGCTGCAAGTGGAATGGGAAGTGACAGTCCAAACAACATATCTTTGGAGTAATTTTTTGTGGAAGAAGCCTCTGGAGTTCACCCGCCTCTCAAAGAGGCCCAGCTTCAAAGTAAGAGCAGGTTGCTTAGAGCCTTGACAAGCTGACCTCTAAACATCTCAGTTCAACGTTGCAGTTGGCGCAACAGAAGGAAGGGATACTATCCAGGAGGACATGGACAAGCTTGAGAAGTGGGTCCGCATGAACCTAATGAGACTCCACCAGTCTAAGTGCAAGGTACTGCACCTGGGTAACACAGCCCCAGACATGAGTACAGAGGGGGAGAAGAACCCATTAGGAGCAGCCCTGTGGAGAAGGACTTGGGGGCTTTTATGGATGAAAAGCTGTCAGAACATGAACCAAGAATGTGCACTCACAGTCCATGCTGCACTGAAAAGCAGCATGGACAGCAGGTTGAGGCAGGGAATGCTGATCCTCTTCTCTGCTCTGGTGAGATCCCACCTGAAGTGCTGCATCCAGCTCTGAGGTCTGCAGCACAAAAAAGAACATGGACCTGTTGGAGGGGGTTCAGAGTAAGGCTGTAAAGATGATAACAAAGGTCTCTTCCAACCCAAGCCATTCTATGAATTCCACCAGTGAAGGAGGGCCAGCCTCCTCAAGGGGCAACATGCTGCAGTCACAAAATACAGCCACTGCAAGTTTTTTTCATGACACTTAACACAAATGTCCCTTGTTGTATCTTGTGATGGTTGCATCTTGTCCTTTCAGCACCTTGTTGGAGTGTCTGGATCTTCTTTCTCTATCACCCCCCATCAGCTCATGGGATCCTGTAGTTATTTCTCCATCTTAACTGCTCTTATCCAGGCTGCACAAGCCCATTGCCCATCTCTTTTAGCCTCTCCTCATTTGTTATATTCTCCTGCCCCTTAACTATCTTCATAGTCATCTTCTGGCCTTGTCCCACTCTGTCCAAAACTGGACACTATTTCTTATGTGCCCTCAAAAGTGCCAAACAGAAAGGCATAATGTTCTCCTGAGCTGCTGCAATGCTCTTGCCCACAGTGTGGTTGCCCTCCATCTCTGTTGGGAGGTCCTGCTGGCTGCTGGCCAGCCTGTACTCACGGGGACCCCAGTCCTCTTCCACAGAGAGGCTCCTGAGGCAGTGGGTTCCCGGGCTGTTGTATGAGCTTGTTCTGTTCTGTGTGCAGATCTGTGTTGGTCTTCATAAGGCTTTTATCAGCCCATTTTCTTTGATAGTTGAAGTCCCTCTGAATGACAGTCCTAAGGTCCAAGCAGGTGATCTCTCCTCACCAACATAATTTGCTGTCATTCATATGTCTTCCAATTTTTTTTTTTCCTTCGTGTGTAGTCTTTTACTTGGTTAGTACTGCATGTGAAGCTGGACAACATGACTGACAGAATGTGCAAATGTATCCCAGCATCACACATTTTTCCTGCAAAGTAGCATCTCCATTTGTATGTCTGGCAGCATGGCCTGTGCATCTGCAATTCCCTTCTGATTTATTAACACTATCAGCAGGAGACACCAAAAATTCCTAAGAAATACAAAGACCAAGACAGTCGTCTCAGCAGGTACCAACCTCACATGCAATGCACATACTCTCCTCTAATGCTAAAGCCAAAACCTGGCTGATTATTAGTTCTTATCAGCATATTTGCACATAAATGCACAGACATCCCACTCAAGAGACTCAAAGAACAACGTTTTTGTTTATCATGGGTCCAAGGGCAGCATAAAATCACCTTCAGCATTGCCTCAGCTCCGAAACCCAGCGGGTCTCTAAAGCATTCAGTTCCACCATGGCATAGGGTCCCACACTTCCACAGTCATTAATCAGTGCTTCATTATCATGGTGATGTAGGACAGATTGAGGAGAGATAGTGGAAGATGAAAAGTGCCAATTAGTGCTAAGTGAGGTACAAGCTCCTGCCCATCACTACAGGGACTGGGGCTCCATTGCTGCTTGCCTGTTTAAAAAATTGACTCGTTTTCCCGGTTTACACAATGCGTGTCTCCCCGGGTGCACTGATGGGGCTGACGGCAATCTGAGCTGTCTGCTGTCACATGTACAGCCACAGCCTGAGCTGATGGATCTGATACTATACCTCTGACCCCTTCTGTCAGCAAAAAGTGACAAGGACAGCATCATGGTAAATCCAGAAGGTTAACAGAGAGATGAAACACCATTTGTGTATGGCAGCTCTTTACCATATACACTTACCATGTCTTTGCTTATGAAGTGCAAAGCACGCAGGTACCAAGCACAAACATTTTGCTATTTCAATAATCTTCTTATAAAAAATACACCTGGTATTTTGGGCTGAAATCAGAGACTCCAAGGAATTAATTTTAAGTCCACACTGTGCTCTGAATCAGTTTTGATTGAGCAAAGGCTCTTATACCAGGCCCACACCCTGGGTATGCAAGGAGGAATGCAGGAGTATGGAAAGGAAAGCCTCTCCATGCCTGGGGTGGTGCACATCCTGCAGCCAGTGGGGTCAAACAAAACCATCTCATCAATGGTGCCTGCTTGGTTGGCTTTGAGGCAGCACACTGGAATATCAAAGTACTTGGACAGGAGAAGGTACATGCAGGGATGTGAGGAAAGTAATTAAAGCATCAGCATGCTGCTTCAGCTGCCAAAGTGCAAACCTCAGCCAGCTCAAGTGCACATGCCAGCCTGCTCACATACTCAGCCTGAGAGCTCTTCTGAGCAAGAGCCACGTAATTAATTAATTAGTCAAAAAAAATACACTTAGTTATTGTCTTTTGGTCACCAGTCACCATGTGGAGATATATTTACCCAATACCACTAGAAAGATACCACCAGAAAGCCTTGACCCCACCCTGTTGACAGCTGACCTCAGCAGAGATCAGGTTTAGGAACTGCTGCATACCTCTGTGACCAGCTGTTCCACCTTTGGGAATGGTTGAACCAATCCAAACCTTTTCTTTGAGGAGATACTTGGCTAAGACATAGCTCTGTTCTTCTTATGCAAACTGGATACCATTTTCCTTCTGGAAAAGTTGGGCCCAGCCCTTTATTTCTTAAGATGTTGACAAAGGGATGACAAAACTTCTTCATTTTCCATCAGCAGGAGTTTGCCAAAGTGGAGTTGATCACCCATTTGCCAAATGCTCCCTTTCCCACCTGCACAGGAGTGTCAGCTCCATAGCTGATGGTCCTAGGAACTTCCCAGAAGATCAAAAAAACTGGTTACTTTTGTGTCCTGGTGCCTCACAACTGAGGCTGCAGTAAATAAACAGTTTAATACTTCCCATTATCTTTGCCTTTAAGAATGTTGTAATATTCCATAATCCGTTTTAATTTGGATAGGAACAACATGCTCCTGGAATGCAATGCTTCTCATGCTCTAATGTGCTCACTCAACTGCAATATTTGGAGAACTGAGTGATAGCAGCAATGTATAACCCTAATACAAATGATGTAGTGGAAAGGTAATCTAAATTGTGTTTCTGAACAGGTTCTTCATTAAATTCAGGTAAGACCAAAAATAAATTCTTGGTTTGCTGCACAATAGCCAGGCCAGAACACGGTCTTATGAGTTTTGAGATCCTTTTATCAATACCCTGAGTGAACAGGAATTTGTTGATCTTTCCAGAGCAGCAATGGTCATCATCTGCACTCTGTGTTTTCTGAGGAATTTATTACACCCAAGGTAGCATTTTTAATATATGACTCAATTTTTTTTCCATTACTTTGTTTCAGTCTCATCAAATGGACTTGAGCATATTATTTATGGCTCAAATCCAGACAGTTTTCAGTGTGTATTACACGGACTTAGTACACATGTACCCAGTAATTAAGTAATAGCTGTGGATGGAGCATGCCTTCAAACATCGTGCTTGAAACACTTCTGACCACTTTGCAAGCCTCATCATACATCAACATGCTTTGTCACACCACATTCAGAAACTGAAGATGCTGTGCAAATTTGGAAAAGACATGGCCATATCCTCTCAGCCTGTAAGCATAGCAGAGGCTTAAACTGATCACAACTCACTGGACCCAAGGCAGGAGAAAATCTTTAGCCCTGTTTGACACCAGAGGTCAAATGTGGCAGCTGCTGGGCTCCATTGAAACTCACCATTTATGAATCAGCTCTCTCTCCCTAAGGAGAGCCAGACCTGGTCAGCCTGCAAAGGAAAAGCAACACAAGTGACTCATAAGAGGTGATTCACTCCTGCTGAGAATACAGGTGTTCTCATGGAGATGCTGCAAGTATTGTACTGTGGAAAGCCCTTAGTTCACCAGAGGTTATTGTCTGGATGATCTAAAAGGGAAATGCCAGACTTTACAGTGCATCTATATTTACAGTGTTTTCTGCCTCTGTAATCCAGGGTCGGATTGAATCAGAGCCAAAGCAAAGCTGATATAGTACCTGTTTATGATGTGTTCACCGCTTCCCTCCTGAACATAATGCAAGGATCCCTTAGCCAGGCACACTTTTTCTCACATGCCCAATTTTGTGAGTCCATTACACCAGGTGGCAAAGCAGCATGGCCACCAGTGCCCTGAAAACAGTCTCTTTATTTTGGGGTGTTTCAGGTTCTAAGATGGTGTTTTTAAATTAGCCTGAATCTTAATACTTTATAACCCTTACTTGGACCCCTGTTTCAAACACCACCACAAATCCTATACTCTGCCCTTCCCTCTTACAAAGGGACAATTGAGAAGATCCTGCACAAGCTAAAACTTATTGAGTTTCCTGGCAAGGCATTCCTGGTACAGCAAAAGACCTAGTCCTTGGATCCTGGCCAACCTGAGAAGAAGCACAGGGTGAGAAAGTGAATAGCTCCCCACAGATAAGAAAAAATAATGTTCTGAATCAGTGAAAGAACAAAAATAAGGCCTTTAAATTTATTAAGGTGCATGATAAATTGTACCTCTAAGGTACTCACATTGATTATTGCTATTATCCCATCGCTATCCCTTCAGGTATTACATAGGAAGTTAGTTGAGAGATGATTATTTCTGAAGTTATCCTGCTAGTTTCATCCACTTTACCATACTGCATGCTGTCTAGTCATCTTGAAGACAATTGTTTGTGTTGTACCACAAAGTCATTAAAAATCAAACAAAAATACAGAGCCTGTCCTTAGCTACATTATTTCTGCACTTTTATCTGGCCAGCCGCTGTACTGCAGGAGGCAAAGGTCCTGGGACAAACCCTGTGTGACCAGACTGCAATGTACACCCATCTTCAACAGGGCAGAACCAACATTTTCAAGCAGAAGAGTGATCAAACAATTTTTTCCACTAGACAGCAGTGAGCTTCCCCTCCTGCAGCCCCATGTGCCTCTGTGGGGCTGGGCTCCTATGACCAGAGGCAGAGTATCAATAGCTGGTGCTCTCCAGACCAGCCCACGGAGAGCAGTCCCCCTCTGCAGCAAGGGCTGCTGCCTCTGGAAGTTAGCCCAGATGCTCAAACCACAACCCAGCTGCCTGGAAGGTTTGAGAAGTATGGGCAGGGTTCAGCTCTCTCTCCATCCTTCACCATCCCTAGTATCTGCACGTGCTGAAACCTGCACCCAGCAATGACCATGTTCCCTTATTTTTTTGTGTTGCTGCCAACTTTGGAGAAGGTTAATGAAGGAAAATAACATCTGTAGCAGTTTATAAGTGAGCTAATTCTAGAACCAACTGTTGTGGGTGAAAACAAGGTATATCTCTAGATCAGCATCTCTCCAGATGCCAAATTCTAACCATCTGCTATGAGCAATTACAGAAAAAGAAATCCTGAAAAAATATAAACTCTTGTATAGGAAAACTGCAGTAGCCCAACTATATAGTTAGGTATCAGCAATCCCCAAGCTGTACTATTATAGAAAACTTAGGAAAATGAAAACACCACACAGAACTCTTGATCTATTTGAATTCCTGTGTTTCTAGTACCAGAAGAAGAATGATATAAAAACCTGTCAGTAAAAAGTTACTTGGATATTTCTTTTTGAATAAATTCAAGTCAAGCTAGTGAAGGTGTTATCTTTGCTGGCATACAAACATTATTCCAAGGCATTGCCATGTAGATCTGAATTTTTCTTACTGCAGCCCACTAGCTTTTCTCAATAGCCTTTTTTTGAGTTATCTGCATGCCTGTGCATTAACTGCTGGGCAGCAATCCACACAAACCTTATACAGGAAGCACTCCTATGTAGGTGCTGGCAAAACTCTCAAGTGTTCTGCGGGGCTTTCACTGTTGCAGAGATGTCTGAGGCAAGAGACCACAGTGCTGCACTAGAAAACTGGAGAGGAGCTCTTCAGGCTGGCAGTGAAGAAGGCCAAAAAAAGAAAAGAGAAGCAAAAGAAAAATACAAGAAAGGAAATTCTTGTGAACTCTACATCACTGAGCACTCAACAGTATTTTTAATAAGGGCTCCTATGACATTTGGGACAGATACCTCTTTCTTCATATCCCCCCCCAACACATACAAACACACACTTTAGGACATTGGGCATTATTTTTCTGTTGTCAGATCTCACCGAAGATTAAAACAAGCATCTTTACTAATATATTATTACTGCCATTATTCAAGCAATTCCCTCTTTAGAAGTTATGAAATATGGATAATAAATGGAATCTGAATAAGCACATATTTTCTTTGTTATGTTAATGGCCTGGCTGAAGTCCACCAGAACAGTCATATATGTGCGACTGATTGTTTTGTTTCAAATCTCTGGATACTTTATACAAATGGGCTCAAAAAAGGGCACTTTGCACAGACCTGTTCATTTGATGTTACCTCTGCCAGGAGAAGAGCCCAGTCTGAAAACTGTATTTTTAACCCAGACATTCTTACACTAATGAAAATAAATTCATAATTAGCACTTGGAAAAAAAAAAATCCTAGCAAAAGGCATCAGGAGAAGTGTCTTTGGGCTTCTCCTATAAAATAGTGTATTTCTTATGTTTATCAAACCCCAATCCACAGACAAGAGATGATTCATATAGATGAACCAGTTACTCAAATAAGTCTTAGTTTCTGGGATATGAAAACTTGACCTGACAATAAAAGTACAGTTGAAGCACAAGCTAAAGCAATGGGTGTAATTTCTGGAGGGAACTAGGAATTTGGTCACTAAATTCTTTCAAGCTATGCCACCACCTTGGTTTAGAAAAAGTGCTGTAAATAAAGTTTCCTCCAAGATTCACAGCAATTTTTTGGCCTGATTTGAATAACACAACAGTAAGAATATTCTCTGTTTCTCTGCCTCCCATTTTGGTGTCCTTCCATTTCAGCCTCTCCCTGATCAGCACCCAGATCTATAACCATGTTTTCTCAGACCTCAGGGTTTTAAGAACCTGGCAAAAGACCATCATGAACAATTTTTTCCCAAGGAGCTGGACAGGCCATACAGCTGAGTCCTGTGTGATGTTCAGACATCTGGAAATGGAGGAGATGTAAGTGGCCAAAAAAACATAACTGCACTTCAGTCTTTGAAAATTTCCAGGAGGAAGTGAGATCATTTCCTGAAGTATTTAAACGGCAAGGTTTTTTCATCCACAAAGTAATCCTGTGAGCCCTGGCAATTTGCTCTGAAATTTGCTTTGCTTTAATGAGCTGATTGCATCCAGCAGGATTAATAAGAGAAGCTACCCCAGATAATCTCTCCTGTCACATGTGATGCATGCAGCTCTCTACATGCACTTACAATGAACTACTATAAACAGCTTATCAGAGCCTCCAGTTCCCACTGCTATGTCAATTCAGGCTGGTAAACTCACCAGCAACCTTCACTTTTGTTTTGCTTTACTGACGTGGACCCAGAGCTCGTGAGAGCCTCCCCAGTGCCAGCCCTGACACAGCAGCACTGCACACGGTCACACGGGACATGTGGAGCTTGAGCAGACAGAGCAAGAATTCCTTCCCTCTGTGCAATGATCACATCTCATGTGTGAACTGGACAAGAACATTTGGGTTGTGTCCAAGCACATTTGGGTTGTGTCCTGTCTGTAAGCTGGCTTTTAACCTCTCTTTCAAGACTGACAACAGAAGTGCCCACTAGCATGAGTTGTGATATTGATGCCTGGTAGAGGCATTTCTAGCACTTAGAGCATGAAAACATATTGCTGCACCATATCTAGGCTACCAAAACCCCTGCTGCTTTCTTTGCTCCCTGCAGCTCAGGGAAGAATGCTGGAGTGGGGCAGGGGAGAGGAGGCAGGACTGTTGCTCTAGGAATATAAGGTACAACCAAACTCCTTGAAAACCTCCTCCTTCCCTGTCCTTTACTTTATTCTCAAGCCAGGAGTAGTTACTGTCTTTCTGAGAACAATATTAAATCATCAAAGGTGTTGTGCCTGCCAAATTGTTCACTGAAGAGGGAGTTCCTTTGTGTGATGCTCCTCTGAAGCTATTGTCTCCTCAAAGCACAATGCTGACACCACACCAAGTAACCAAATAAGAGTAGTAGTTCCCAAGGATTTGGAGGTTGTGAAATCTGACTCTGCCTTTGCATCCCTGTGTAAATCAACAATAATGCCTGCGTGACCTCAGATCCCAGCTCTCAAGTGGAGACATTCCTCCTCAGCTCCTAAGAAGAACAGGCCCAAACCCTTGAGCTAAAAAAGTGCAAGCCATTTGATGAATTTTCCCACACAAAAGTTTCAGAAGACATAAATACAGACCCGTGGTCTCCCTTTGGGGCTGGACAGATCCCATGTGTCCAAGGGAGGTACATGGAAGTAACAAGAGAGAAGGGTGAGCCCATGTTAGACTTTTCACCCAAAGCAAATGATGTCTGTAGTGCCAAAATTGCTGTTTCACCTGCCACATCCTGCCTGCTCTCTTTTTCTTTCAAGATTCCAGGCTGGAGCTGGCAGAGACAAGTGAAACACTCTGTCTGAGCCATCCTGTGGGTGAGAAGCTTTCTTCTACTCAGGGAATCTGGCAGTCCATAAATCACATGACTAATGCTCATTGTAAATTAATGCAGAATCAGCCAGGCAGAAAACTCCAGTGGCTATAACATTTCATGTGATATAAACAGGAGTAGTTGCTTTGTACAACATGAAATAACCAAGAAACAATAGGATATCTTTTATATTGTGTCTGCAAAGACTCTTTCCATGCACCTGAAGAAAGTAATAGCATAATTTATTTAATGATCAATGTTTAGGCTTCAAAGGCAAAAATCAGCTTCTTCTTCCTCTTCTTGGCTGATCTCAGGTGAAATTGAATTTATTGTTCACCTCCTGCACTAGAGAGGGAACAAAGCTTTATGCATTGTTCATCTTTTATCATCATGGGAAAAAAAAAAACAAACAAACAAAAACAAAAAAAAAACCAAATAGATTTCTCTATAACTTTTCCCTGGCTCCATTCATATCAAAGTGCATTGAACCTGCTCATGGGTTGAAGTTCAATGACAGACCAATGGAACCACACAAATCTGACCCAGGGCTTCTCCAGGTTCAAAAGAGCTCTGGCTTGGAGCAGGCTGTCAACAGAATATATGATGGGGATGACAGTGGCTCTGGCCTGCAGGATGGTCTCTCCACCTCATGCTCAATTTAATAGAATTTCTTCTCCCAGGTCTGGCTGTCCAGGGCTCTGGCACAGGCAGAGAAAACACTGAGACAACACTCATTTAAAGTCCATCACTACCTCAGCTGTCTGCAGCTTTAAGCAGCAGAAATCAGCAATTGAGAAAAGAGGTATAGCTCTGGGAAAAAGCTGGGTGTCTGGTATTAATGAGTCATGTCACTGCTTTTTCATTCCTAAAACAAATTTGGTATGCCTTCTTGTACACAGTGATGGTGTTTGAGTCACATCTGGCTAAGGCAATCTACATTTGGGTGCTCCTGGGAGGTGCCACAGACTGCTCCACCTGGGATGGGAAGCCACATGTGACCCCCAACAGGGAGGTTATTGTGTAAAAACACATCAGGCCAGGGCTCCAGAAAGAAAAACTGAGCAGACCCTGTCACTCCCATGCTCGCCAATGCCTCCCTATTGTGTAACTGTAGTTGCATTCCTCTAGCCTTTACCTTCTATTTAAAAAAAAGTTCTAGACATTCACAGACAACTGCCTTTGAAGCTCCCCTGATCTCCCCATGTGTGCAGAACTCTTTCTAGTGCCTTTAACAATGAAGTCAACATCAGCTCAGTAAAAACCCAGATGAACACCCTACAAAAAGGTAAAATGGGGGCAGAGTGTTTGCACTGCAGAACATCCAGAGAACAGGTATCAGTGACTCTGTGCTGAGGAATCTGCTTTCATTGCCTATCAGTGGCTCTATGGGTTTTACATCAGCTGCCAGCTTGACCCCCTGTCTAAAGAACTGATTTTATTTATGAAAGACCTCAAAGTCACAGCAAACAGGGAGGTACCCAGCTCTGCTACAGTCAGGGGGTTCAAGTGCTCTTGCTGTATCAGGTGCAATGAGGCTTCATGCAACTCCTCAGGATCAGCACGGGGCTCCTCAGCTGACAAATGTTAAGGAGTTACTTGTCTGGGACCACTTGGACTGGGTGGCTGCAAATGCAGCATGGGGACTGCGTGGGACTCTGCTCCCTCCCACAAGATAGTAACTGGAGAAGTGGTGATGGTACCTTAGCAAATCTGATAGTTTACAGATTCACAGAGCAGAGTTGGGATTTTTTTTCTCCTTACTTGCACTCTCCTTTATCTTTGAGTGTCATATTTCCCTCAGCAGTGATGCAGCTTACTCCTAGAGTGTCAGTGAGCTCTTCTTGAGGCCTCAGGAGATGAAGTCACTCTGTGAAATCCTACACTCTCTAAATCTAAAAGGACATTTGATATATTGCTAGGGATTGTTATAAAATATACATGTCTGGTCCCAAATCTAGCCTTGGAAAACTCTTGTATTCCTTCTCTAAAAGATTGGAAGAAGTCAGGTACAGTGTGGCTCCCCATTCTCAAGACAGGCCTCCCCTACCATGAGACTCACAGTGTGTATTTGTACTTAACAACAAAATGGGTGGGGGAGAACAGCACAGATTTCTGCACTAGGAACCCAAAATATTGCATTCAGGGTTCAGCTGGTTTGGAAAACATCCATCCAGAAATGGATGTTTTCTCAGTCATAATCAAAGAAACTCATGATTTCACAGAGACACTGTGACTGTGGCTGTCATCTGTGTGCAATGAGGCAAGCAAGAGAAACACCATGTCTTTTGCTGCTTATTCTTTCAGTGTGTCAACACATTCACCCATCTGTACCTTACATCAGCCTGTGTATATTGGCTCAAACATAATTATTTAGAAAATCTGTGGAAAAGTTGTGTGACCTAAAAGCTGAAATGTGGTATAATCCTAATAACTCCTTGGTAACAGCACAGAGCTCTTATCACAATCTATTCACACATTTGATTTTGCCACTAAATCCCTCATCCTCTCTCAGGCTAGTTATCCTTACAGGCTGGAGGTCTGTAAGGACCTCCAGAATCCAGAGAGGAGGATCCAGAATCCTCCTCCTGCATCCAGAATGGAAGATTCTTCTCTGATAGCATGTCCAATATGAAGGAGATTCTCTGCCTTCAGCAAGTCTTTTAAATGAGATTATTGATTTCATTTTGCAAGTGAATCAAAGTAGATCACCTGACCAAGAGTGCTGGGATTTCATTAGAGGGGTAAGGACAAAAGGTGAAAGTTTTCCCGTGAAGTGGTGAGCAGAAAAAGCAAAGAAAGACTCCTCCAGTTTTGACACTCTCAACTCTGCTCTGGACATTTTTGGAGAAAAGCAAGAGCAAAAGAACCCCTGGTTCTTTTAGCAGCTTATTGAGTTGCAGTTGCTTCAAATGATGTAAATTTGCCCTTAAGAAATTCACCTAATACTAGGTTACCTTCCCTACGCTGGTTACCAGATCTAGGCACTGAGATATATAAGTTCAAAAGGGCCTTCATCTCTGAAATGGTGGAGAACATGAGAGGAAGGTGAAATCATATGAAATACAGGATAGTGCCAAAAGGAGATTCTCCTGTGAGGTTTGCATATAAATCGATGCACCCCCTCATAAACCCGGCTCTGCTACTGGAGAAATACTCATAAAAGAAGAAATATTTTATAGGCTAAAAGTAGCCTTACAAAAAGGAACTGATTTTGGAGAAACAAATATGGTGTCTTCACAGATTTCATACACATTGGTTCCATAATCACTGTTGGATTATGGATCATTTGTGCCTGGCACCAGTACATTCACCTGTGGCGTAATGGGCTCTATCAGCAAAAACAAAGATGCTCTGCCCTCTGCTTTCTGGAGGCAGTGACAGAACTCAGGCTTTACAGAGCTGGGCAAGTTTTCCTGCCCCAGCACCAGTTTACATCAAAGGCATGATGGTATTTCCTGCCAGATTGAAGGCAGTGCTTTTTGACGCCTGTTTCTATTGAGGGAATGCGTGTAGCTCTTTCCAGGCTCTGATGAAAGGAGACCAAACTGTAGCAGCCTGGCCTGCCCCAAGCACAGCCCCATTTTAGTAAGTCAAAATAACTACGTTCCCAGCCAAAATCTTCCATAGGTATAAATGGGAGGGAGGGTGAGTTTTAACCTCTCGACTTGTTGGTGGGTGAGTCACTCCAGCCTGCTGGGATTCCAATCCCTGGCACTTATCCCAGGCTGCAGCAAGGAAGCCCAGGACATGAAGAGGGGGAGGCAAGCAGACCTGTTGCTCTTTCAGCTACTCTGGCTCTTGTGATCCTGGCTCTGTTCCCCAACATAATTTCCATTACCTTGAAGAATGATCCAAACAACTTCAGTAACATGATCAACTGAGTATGAAAAAGATGCAGAGGTGATTCAGTATGTCGGTGCTATGGAGGCACAAATATAATGGTGTATCTCAGTCGTTCCCCTTCTCTCCAGTTCCTACACAGTTGGAGGGACTCTGAGCACCAGCCTGCCTTGCAGTAACAAAGACAGCATAACCCTCCTTAACATATTTTCTACAACTGCTGTATTTGGCTGCTGATGGCTCCCTTTGGAGAGGGCAAACCCAGAAATGCTCCATTGTTTCGCATTGCTGTGCATTAGAAATAATTGGAAATAAGAGGATTTCATTTCAACTTAACACAGAGTTGTTGAGTTTTGTATATTTTTGCTCTTTGGAAAGTTTTATCCATGGAGTGTAAAACAAAGGCATAGGTAAAAAATCCTTGGTATTGCCTATTTTTTTTTTTTTTTTGGTGCTTTCTGCTTTGCATTTTCCTTTTGCACTGTCATTTACAAACCAATCACAACAATGAATTAATTTACTGTTTACTTGAATCATGTAGCATATTGGGTTTCACTACAAGTATCCAGAAAACACTTTTCCTCAGATAATCCTTTATGGCTTTAATGTTTGAGGATCAATTTGTCTCACAAGATGAAACAGAGGTCAGAAATTCAATGCAGTGTGACAACACCATGTTATTCCACTTATTATTATGGCAACATCCTCTGGATAACAAGTGTTAAGACTTGCATAAAAAATCTAATTTGAAATCTTATTTTGAGAGATCTGCAGCTCAGTCATAGAGATTTGCTGTAGGCAGAACTTGTCATACAAATATTCAGCCTAGAACTAATTTTCTTTAACATGTTTTAACATCTTCCAAAACAAAGACTCAGCACTTTAAAAAATAAAGCTCTCTATATCTTGATCAA
Organism: Peucedramus taeniatus; assembly: GCA_013400575.1. NCBI lineage: Eukaryota > Metazoa > Chordata > Aves > Passeriformes > Fringillidae > Peucedramus > Peucedramus taeniatus. The sequence continues at coordinate 40,920 of WBNO01018802.1, forward strand.
AACACAGGACTTGATTCAACAATGTGTAGCTGTAGTTTGAAGCTAGTTTGAAGCTAATATAAAGTATAGTAAGGTTAAGTGAAGTGAATTACTCTAGAGGCAAACTAGAATAACACACTAGTAGATCAGGCTTAGAGTCTCTTTGTTCATTAGATACTCTGTTAGGGCCTCCACTGGATTTTACTTCAATATCCGCTTGAAATCTGCTCTTCAGAACAATGTGTCCAAAAAGGATAGAATACCTGGTTTGTAGAAGCCTGTTTCCAGATGATCATATATCATTTACTGAGGCATCCAACAATGCTTCAAACTTGTTTCAGCTAAGATAAATTCGGTGAGTGCATCTCACATCTCCTGTTTTCATTTACTCAAAGTGAAAAATCACCTTCAAGGGACTGTCAAACACAAAACCTTGTGTCAAACACAAAACAGGCTGACTTATAATCCAAACACTGATCTAGCTTGTAGCTAAAGCAGGTCAGAGTGTTTTGCATTTTGTTCAAGATCTTCATAACATTAATTTAAACACCAAAGGCAACAAAAGCAATTAAAAAATGAAGAACTACAGAAAACATACTATAGCACTGAACTCCACACCCGTGCTCCTTTTCTGCTCCTTTTCCTCTTGCATTGAAGGGAGAGAGAAAGGAACTGTCAGTGGATGACTTACTTCAGAGGAGCTCTGGGATTTTGTCCAGCTGAACCACCTTCTGCAAACCCTCGTTTTCCTTCTCCAGATATTAAGAAAATGTACATGGTGAGTTCAGATTTAGGAGGCTTCATCCAGACAGATCTTTGAGAATCTGTAACAGAAACACAAGTGAGAAGATTGCTACCAAATACCCTTCTTGGATTTGCAAGAAATAACAAAAACATGTTTGGAAACAACCTTGAACTAAAGTTTGTTTTCCTTTCAGTAACCACACTCCTCTGGGGAGTTTCAGCGAATGTGCATCTCACAGAAGATGTACGTATGTGTTTTTTTATTTCAACTTCTGCCCAACACCAACATTTTTGACTGTGTCTATCAAGAGTATGTGTGCCTCTGCAGAGGTGACCTTGTGGCCACCTCCACAGATTAGATCAATAGCAAAGCATCAAAGCATCTGCTTTACCCAAACCGTAGCCAGACAATCTCTCAGAGGTAACANGTTGTATGTCCAGAGAGCACTGAGGTTGGTGGGAAAGAGGGAAAGAGAAGCAACAGGGCAGAAACTACAGTTATGCTGCATGACCCTGGAAAACTTGGTTAAATAACTGTCTGGAAAAGCTTCAACTGGAATATTGTGTTCTTTTTTGGACTCCCAGTATGAAATTGGTGATAAAAAACTGGAGAGAGAGCAGCAGAGAACTGCTAAAATGGTCAGGAGCCTTAAGGCAAAAAGTGGCAGTCGAGAGAATTGAATTGTTTAATCTTGTTTAATCTGATAAAGAAGAGATGATTTAATAATAGTCTACAACTGTTTTTGGGGTATTTACACAAATAAAACAAGCCAAAATTCTGGTATTGCCAGCTGATAGTACGGGGGAACATCCACAGACTGTGGCTGGGATGGATGTTAGAAAAAAATTCCAACTTTAGTGGGAGATAATATAGGATACTCAGGGATGTTGTGGAACTCTGTCCTTGGAGGTTTTTAAGACTTAGCTGGACAAAGCCATACCTAACTTGATAAAATGGCAGTGCTGCTTCAGGAGGTTGGACCTGATGACCTCCAGACATTCCTTCTAGCCAAAATTTCTGTCACAAATTTTAAGACCTGTTAATTGACAGTAAATGCAACAGTTTCAAAAGGAAACGTGGCTCCTCACAGGGAGAAAAAAATATCTCTGCCTGTGTGAAAAATGCACTCTCAAACTTCTGAATCCATACAGACCAAATGATGTAAATGTACTTAGAGATGAGAGAGAGCATTTACTTTTCTGGAAATGTTGTCTTAGCAAGTTTAAGGTCATCAGATTATTTTAAGAGAACAAAAAGCAGCCTCATTAAAAACCAGAATTCTCCATACTTCCTGCTCAGAGTTGGGACATAAAGCCCCAGTCGTAAAAGGTTCACAGAGAGGGGCATTTGTAGACAGTAGAATACTTAATACATATTGGCAGTTAAATATACTTTCAAAGGGATAGCTATTCAGCTGTACAGGCCACTGCTTTGGACATTAGAAAAGATACTTCATGCACTTTAAATATAGATATAGCTCCTATGGTTACTTCAAAAATAACCTAGGAACCCTGAATTTATTTGTCTGCCACTAAAAAGTTAAACAGTTCTACAGTTGTACAGTTAAAAAGTTCTACAATAAAGTTTGAATCATCTAATTTCTTCTGTGAAAGCTTGTTTAAAACTAAAACCATATGTTAAAAAAAATTGACCAAAAAATCATATTTAGCCAGGGAAGATCATGTGGCCAAGAAATAAGCCTTTCCTCAAAGTATGTGAAGTTTCTTGTGCCACTTTTCCCTTTAGATGACTTTAATGAGACAAAGCTGTTTACATTTTTTCAAGCCCACTTGATTTCCTGCATTTCCATCTCTGATCCACAGTTTCTGCTCAGTACTAGTTAACACCAGATTGTCCAGAGTTACCATTAAATGACCACAAGAAAGCATTTTATAAACACTTAGGTAAGTGGGAAGGACATAATCTCTTGTATTTCACAGAATACCAGGTTGGAAATGACCTCAAGGATCATCTGGTCTGACCTTTCTTGGCAAAAGCATGGTCTGGATGTGGCACCCAGTGTTTGAGTGGACAGTTTGAAAGGCTACAGGAGAACAGCACAGGGGCTGCCTGCTTTACTCCAGCATGCAAATAAGCAGCTGCAGCACATGGGGCAGATGAAGCCAGTGGACGAAGAGGAGCAAAAGAGAGCAAGGAGCCAGCTGGGCACTCATAACAGGAATGGGAGACTTGTCTGTAATAAAAAGACTCATAAAATTATCTGCAAGATGCTAGGGAAAATGACACTTTCCTCAGGTGCCAGATGGGACTGTGCAATTTAGGAAGCTGCTCAAAGCTCCACAACAGGAGCAAAAGGAAAAAAACAGTCCTCATGGGTGGGGAGGAAAGATTTGATTGTGAACATTGGGTAAAAACAACCTGTCTCCATCAGAAGACCAGAGTATCTCTGCCAGCAATTACCTTGCTCTCATCTGTATTCTGATCAAATCAAGTATTAGACACTAGACAGCCTTTTGATATTTCTGGCCTATTTCCTTCAAGGAGAAGGTGCAGGTGTATCTGCAACTCTGATGCCTCTGAGCATCTGCATTTAGTGTCAGCACAGCTTAGAACGAGCTTAGAATGCTCACTCTCATTCACACCACCAACTAATGGGTTCATGCCATCAACAGTAACTGAATATTTCTGTATCACTCTAAGAAGTGCAGCTTGGGTATTTCTGAGAACATTCCTAGAGATGAAAAATAGTGATTTTTATGGAGGAAATTTTTAGCATTTCTTGTAAAATATGGACAAATCATTATTACTAAATTGTACCCATTCAGTGTAATGTGGTTTAATGTACACATGATGTGACAGAAACTGTGGTGCATTCAGGAATTACAGACTGGTCTGTTACATATGCAAGCCTAGTAATTTTTCTCTTCTTCACTCTAAGAGGATTTTGAAAGCATTTCTGTGACATTATAAAAACATTTTAAAAGGATGCTTCTCTGTATTAGGCTGCAGATTGATTTCACTCCCTCTCCTTAGGATTCTTTCAGAATCTCTTCTAATTCATGTTTGATTCATTTAAAAAAAAAAAAAAAAAAAAAAAAAAAAAACACCAAAACAAAACAACTAAAAATAATCAGCAGCTGAATGCTAGGATGTTCTGCAATAACAAACTAGGACAGACTGGAAAAGAAGGTACTGACACACAGTCATAGCAAGAATTCACACTTAAAAAACCCAAGAGGATTTTATGCCTGAGCCTTAATAAGGCTATTTACAGATGATGAAACTCTCCTGTCAGCATTCCTTTAAAGTTTCTCTGTATACATCAACAATCCTGCTGGACAATTGGCGAGACGTTAGGAGGCTTATGGCATGCTGTGCTGTAAAGCTATCTAGTTTTAAAGAGCAAATGACTCATTTAATAGATATGGTTCTGTTGAAAGAACATTCTTCAGAGCAAAGTAAGAAGTTTAAACCACATTAACATTAGAAATCAATAAGCCAAACCACAGTGGGCTACTGAGGTCACGGTTAATAAAGAATGACTTCAATTTTATTTTCACATCCTGTTTTTGGTCTAATCACTCAACCTCATTTTAAAATATGGTCTGGATGTAATTCCCCATTCCGCACAAAGAGACTGATTCTTTTCCCAGTTTTACTCTCTTTAGTAATTTCTATTATATTAAGTCTGATTTACACCAGATGAACTGAATATATTTTCTGATATTTTTAAAGGAAATCAGCCACCTAGTTTACAAAGCACAGCTCAATTTAATGGTGCCATTTGGACCATTTCTGGCTACCTGATATACAGCTTCTGTAGGCTGTGACATAAAAATATGTAGGAATGAGCCCATTGTTTGCTTTCTCCTTTGAGTGGCAGGTAACTCATTCCTCATTGTCCAAGCTGAGTAGACTGCAACTGATGGAATGACATTTCCCCCATTGGAAGCAAGGTTGCCTCTGGTCTGCATACAGGCTGAATGCATGCTGAACATATCTGTATATTAATTAGAGCTTATGTTGAAAATCCCCTACTCATACACAAGTATTTCAAACAGGCATTGAATTATTCAAGTATTGAGCCACCCTGAAGTTCCTTGCTAAGCTTTCTGACAGATAAAGACACAGAAAGGAACATCAAAGGATGTTTGTACCTTTACAAAACCCCATGTATTTCCTAAAAAATGAAGACATTGCCAGTCTGAAGGAGCTTTTTGTTTTGTGCTTGTTTTTACTGAACGCCCTACTGAGAAACTCAGTTCTTAGCAAACGAAAGGAAGACCAAGAATTTTTGTTGCAGAATACAAAGAGTCAGCCTTCAGCACAAACAGCTTAAATTTGCACTAATGCTAGAATATACTTCCTGGAGCTCTGGTCTTACACACAGGAGAAACATTGCTCATTGGAAAGAAACACTGTGTCTTGGATTTGGGCAAGGAACATCCATCATCTTGAATAGAATGTCTATGCAGAGGCAGAAACACAGCACTGACAAGAATGCAGATACCTCAGGTTTCCATTAAAAAATTCCTTCAGAAAATACTATCTGTCAAAGTTATGCCTGAGCTGAAAGCAAGACTACAATATAGTGGCAACAAGAATATCAGATGACCAGACTACTATTTGCTACTGGACAGCCCTGGGGTAATTTATTTATTCCATTACTAACAGTTCTTGTCACTCAAATAATCATACATTTTCATATGTTTCAAAATAGGAATCAAAGAAAACAAGGAATTAATTTCTAACACTTTTGTGTTCAGTATAACCAAGCCCCACAGCTTAAATTCAAGTTTTGCAGACCTCCTCCGAAGTTTCTGGTCAGGGCTAATACCTGGGTTTTCTCAAGGTAAGCTCACAATTGTTTTCTGGGTTCCAAACAGTGCATTTACAAAATATATAACAGGTTGTGAAAATTTCCCATTCTTTTAAAGTTCTAGTCTTTGGAAATAGAGACATCAGTCAATATATTGCCCATGATTACTACTGCTGCACTTCACATATCCCACTTTTTGAGATGGCGTGGTTTTGTCTCCTTACTTTCCCATAATCACTCCTCAGAATTATTTTAAACACCTCCAGCTGATGTCTAGACACATGGGCACCTGAACTGGTATCAACAGCATATTCAGTTATTTTGAATTTTTAAATTTTTTTTAATGACTTTGGTCAGAAAATGCTTGTCTGCTGTTTTTTGGCAGCAGCTCAAGCTGTGCCTGTGTTAGTACACTGTGAATAAACGGCTTCATGGAACAAGACATCTGGGACTCTGCCATGGGAAAGCTGGTAAGGAAATCTGGTCTGATGGGGATGTGTGGGAGCCAAGTGGGGCACCTGTCAACTTCCTGGAACCACCCTTTGGAAGGAGCTTCAGTGCCAGCAGTGAAAGTCTCTCCCAAGAGAGACAGTGTGACTGCCAGGGAATCTCATGAATGGGCAGACTGGGATGTTTCCTTAACAATGACCTCCACTAGAGTAATTCTGTGATGCTGTAGAGAAAGAAGCCTTTAAATAGCCATGGTTCAAGGAGGACAATAAAATATGAAACAAAGGACATAATACAATTTCCCTTGAGGAGTCAATAAAATAAATCTGATTCCAACACTAATAGATTTGAAGTCTTCCTGTGATTTCTAAACTAGAAGGCTATGAGCAATTTGGTCTTTTAATTCCATTCCCTGGTCCTGCTACAACCTTTTAAGACAGAGCAACAGCCAGAGATGTTGGTTGTCTGTCTGAAAGGAGAATCAAATAAAACCTAAAAAATTCCTCTCTATTCCCCCTCCCCCCCCTTTTATTTTTAATTGCTTTCCTGGTGAAGGTTTTGGAAATCTGCTAGATACAGTTATTATGGAAATATGTGGATTGGTTGTTTCACCCATGAGTCAAAAATGTCTTCAGAAAGCTACCACTGTGTAAGACAGCAATTGACCTCAGACTCTGTGAAACAGCAAAAATTTACCTTGGCAAGACTGGATGAAATTGTACCAGCCTCGCTTTCTGTTCTGTAGCCACTGTGAAGCTAACACAGCAAAATGCTTCGGCCCTGCCACTCTATGGCTGGCCAGACCAGGCACCTGGTCCAGAACTTTTCCTTCTGACACTGGATTCCCCATGAGAGAGAATAAAGACATGGTGAAAGACAGAAATAAAGGAAGTGCAAGGAATCAAAGGAAAAATAGCTGTGTGCACGGAGAAAAGAGCTGAGATCAAGATTTGTATTTGCTTTTGAGCTGAAAGACATTATAGTCTTTGCTGCAGAAGAAGGGGATGGGATGAAGAATAACTTGTTTGGGCAATAATTAATGGCCCTGATGGCTTGAAATTGTACAACACAAATTCCTGAGTTTTACTGACTTTATTCTATATTAGAACCAGTCAGCACAGAGCTCAAAGTGCTGCAATGACATAATGCACAAAGCAATTATCTTTTTTTCCATACAGAAAATTGTTTTCCTAAACAATGGCTCCAGAATTAGCTAGTTTGCATTACAAATCCACATTATTGGGCTTTAGGCACAAAAAAAGATGAACTATTTTGAGAATTTATACCAAACAGCACACAGAGGACTTAAACAGCTTCTGTATAAAGCTTTGACATGCCTAAACCACACAGACTACCCTCTCAGGAACAAAAAAAAAAATACTTGAAATTATCCCTTATGCTTGAAATTATGTCACTAATAGTGGCCTCAGTAAAAAACTGTACATAATAAAATACAGTCTACATTGTGATAAATGTCTCAATAAGGATCCCTTCAATAAAGATATGCATATAAATCTTGGTATGTCACTTCTAGGGCAAAAGCAGAACATTTTGTAATGTTGCCATGATTGGTTTTTTTCCCTCTTGCAGAAGGAAACATCTGCATTGACGCGTATTTGATTTCAGCCCCTCAGTACCACATAGCATGGCTTGCTGTGCTGGAAGGACTTTGTTGACGTTTTAAACACTTCCAAATTACTGTTTTAATTCAGATCACAAACACGTCTTTGAAGTCAATTTCCCAATCACCTCCACTTACTTGGCTTCAAATCATACAGAATGGTCTTAAGAGCACAGAACCTTGAGACAGAGCCAACCTAACATGGTTTCAGCCACTAAGAGGCATCCAGTCATGGAACTGGACAAGGAAGAGCCTGAAAGATCTCCAAAACCTGGGTTAGCAACACCCTGAATTTTCCTAGTGCTCCACATTTGTTGCTCATGAAAACATAGTCTTTACCTTCATGTGTCTAAACCAGGTATTTTTTGTGAGCACAATGCTTCCAAGAGGATTATTCTTTAAAACCCCAGTTAATTAAAATGTTCAATTAAACGTCCTTTACCTATGCCAAAACAGTCTTATGGTCTCTGATAAATACTGTATTCCCATGTCAGGAAAACACAGCCAGACTAAAAACCTTTCCCAATGTTGAAGGTTAATTAAGGAAGAACCATGTGCCCCCAACATAACTGCTTTTGTCAGCAAAAGAAATAGGAGCTCTATTGACAAAGCTTTCTGTCACTTTTGGAAATCAAATGTTTTCACCTGGATGGGAAAAATGGAAAAAATAACTACTGAAAGTCCTTTTTGTGTACATAGTTATAACTGCTGGTTTTCAATAACTGAGATCAAGAAATAAAATGAATACTGGACTATAAACTCTTACACAAACCCGTTTCCTCTCAGAGGCAGCTTATCCTCCAGTTCATTTCAGTTAGCATAGCTTTTTGAAGGGAACAGACCACCAATCCTCACAGAAACGTGTTCACAGACAAATTGCCCACCTTGTTCAGCACTGTTATTTGGCAAGGTCTCCAGCCAGATGGGTTTGCTAATGACTTCTGTAAGGTGCTTAAATCAGAAGCTACTGTAACACATGACTGCCATGTTTAACTACCCTGTTAATACAGCTTAGTGGATATTGTTTGGTATGTAATAGAGTTTTTGATGAAAAATACAATAAAATATGGTATTTTAAATTTCAGTGTAAGGATACCAAAGGCTTGATTATTTGTCCATATACAACTCTCCCTAAGAAGAGTCTCTCAGAACAATTGTTACAGCAGTGACAGACATTTGTTCAATTTATAAAACATTTCTCAGCCAATGAGCACTAACAATGGACATGAAATTTTATTCGCATGAGTTGCATATATTTTTTAATTATTCAACAATTTTCCATAGGTTTGCCTGAATGCATGCAACAGCCAAGAGGAAACTGGGACAAAACTATGGTCTTGAACTTTTTTTTTTTTTTTTCTCAGGGTAACTCAAATGTGCTCATTAGCTTCATTTCATTTTGCAAAGGTGTCCTTTTTTTGGTGTAGACTTTAAGCTCAGTACTGTACACAAAGCATCTCACATATGCTAACACTGCAATCAAATCCTCAATTGCTGGCACAAAAAGATGGCAAGTTAACTGCTACAACTAACACATAAGCCAATATGAAGAAACTAAACCTCTTTTGAACATTTTCTCCACGATGCGTTTGTCAGTAATGCAGGATTTTTTTTTTTTCAACTAATCAATGCCTATGAACAGGCCAAACAGCTTTTGTTCAGACTGGGGAAGCCACCTCCTGGGTTCCAAGACAGGATACATCAAAGAAACTAACTGTGATAATGGTGGCAGCCCCACCTCTGTAACAAGGGATCCTGACAGCTCTGAGGGGTTGAACTGTCTCTGGATGGAGAGCCCAGGGACTAAGCTGAACAGAAACCTGAATTATTACTGGTAACAATGACTTAAGATAATACAACATGAAATATTTCAAGTTTAGATTTTTAACATTTATTAAAAAAGCAGGATGTATGTTCATTTCAAATTAACAGTTAAAAATGTTAAAGCATACAAACAAATCAATTGTGTACTAGCAGCATCCAATTGTTAGAATTTTCTAGAACTCCTCAGTACAGTCTTGGCAAGCTCAAAATATTACAACTTGCAACCAACTGACCTCACCATAGTGCAGATAAAACAAACTTTATAAAAACAAATTTAAGGTTAAATACGCTTAAATAAAGGTGTTAAATACAAGACACTTGATCAAAGCTTCTGTACAAAGATAAACAAGTTTGGCATTTTACAACTGATTGGCTGGCTCACACCATACATGATTTCAATAGTTAAGCAGTGTAACTGTTTAGCTGAACATTAACAATACAAAAGTAACTGAAGTTGGGAGTGGGCTAACCCCAGTGAGCCATTTACAAGGCATGTGTATTTTTAGAAAATCAGAACACTGTTTATATTCAGGCACCATTTGTTCCTGCAAATAAATAATCTCTAATGTATCTGCATCCAAACTAGTGTTAAACACGTCAGTGCTAACATTTTATAAACACAGCTCTGTAACTATTCACTATACCTCTATTCTTATTGCTATGACAATGTGGACTGCGGAAATAAAACTACTGTACATACAAAAAAATAGAGCACCTTTTAAACATTAAAGTATATGTCTGGTTATTCTTTTTATTTTACAATACTGAAGCCCAAGCTAATTTAAATTGCTTTAACATCTTCACCAGCACACCTGAAATGCAGGAACTAAAACCCCAAATATTCCTCTTCAGGCAAGCCCCAACCAAAGCAACTTCTAAAAATGTCTAAAATGACACTAAGGATTTTTTACATTCATCTGCACACAAACAAGTATCTGCTATTCTCTGCTTTCTTCATATGAATTTAAAGACGGGTTGCCACAGTTCTCTCTCCTTTTCAGATGAATAAAGCTGGACAGAAAATGTAGCAGAAACACCTAAAATGGATTGTGAACACAGTGAAATTATTACCCCGCTAATTCAAAAGATACAGCTGTTATGTTGTTCAAATAAGTATTTTGCAGGGCCCCAGCCATTAGGATTTTTTGTCTATCGTATTAAAAAACCATTCTGTAAATTTCCTCAGTTGAGCGGCTGCTGTTAGAGATTCTTCCTGAAGTCTCATGTTATCTTGTCTCAGGTGCTGCACCTCTGCTTGGAGAACTGCCTTGTCCTGTTTTTCCTGGTTAAAAAAGATTAATACAATACAAGTTGAGCAAAGTGAGTAGTTGTGATGAAAACATTTATTTTTGTGGTTAATGTATCTGTGCAAGTCATAACAGCTATATTTTGTTAAGCTCCCTAATTCACTGTGACAACTGTTAACTGTAAGTTAATTCCCCAAATATGCTCCAACTACCTCACTCATTCCAGGAAAATACTGCAAGCTAAAAAGAAAACTAGATGTTACATTAACAGAAAAATTAAAGGAGTTTACACCATTTAACTAAAAAAAAAACAAAAATCAAGCTTTAAAAGCATAAGACACTTTGAGCTATAATAAATCATATGTGAGAGCCGAAGTTGTAAGTAAATGATTTCAAGCATATGTTTAAGGAAGAACAATATCTAATTTCAAAATTTTTCCCTACATGATTATTTCCTTACCAAAAGCAGCCTCATTTCTATTGTCCTGGCAATATCTCCAGCTCAGAATTTTGACAGCAACTGAGGCACAAATCAAGTCACTGCTACATGACCAAGGTAGCACAAGGCAACAAGGATGACAAAACCAGAGTGCTAACTACTCAGCAATGGTGCCTTATCCATATCCCTATCCTACATTAAATCCAAAGTGCCATAAATGAAGATGAAGTGTTTCCTTTTCTCTGGGATATGACTATTTGTAGGACTGTTGTTCTGGAGTAAAGACCCGTAAACTATTCAGCTTTGGGCCGATTTCCTCACATAATCATTCCCAGAGGTCCTTCTGCACCTCAGTGTCCTGAGCAACCACTGAGCTCTCCTGTCTAGTTTAACTGATGTCCTTCTTTCATGCCCTTGATGATCTCTGTGTAAAAATAAAACTACTAAAACTGGGGAGTAATTATGGTGCTAGTGATCTCTTACCTTTCTCAGGTCAGTCTGTAGCTGTCGGAGGATGACTTCCAGCTGGTTTACTTTTCCAGTCAGAGTACTTGGAGCATGTTCCCTGCAAAGTAAACCACTACCTTCATTCCAAGTTAGTGAAAAACATTTTCTTCCCAGCTTTAGCAGAGTTACACCTTTAGTATTAGCAAAGGAAACCAATCAGTTTAGGCACAGTTAGGAAAATAGAGACAAAACCAGCATCAGTAAAAGACTATTACTAGAACCTAAATCCAATCCTGCAGTATCTGAAATACAACACATGCAAATCAGGCAGAAGTAACAATGATTTTAAGAAGGAATGTTTTAGGAATGACTCACACATACCCTCACAGTGCAAATCACACTCACTGCTCCACGGTATGCACGCACATTGGTTAACAAGCTGCTTTCTGATAAGGACTGTACTAATCTCAAGCAAGAAGCAGCAGCAATTACTGCAAACCAAAAGAGCTGTAAAGAGTTCTTTTGTCTGCTGTGCAGTAGTGTCATTTTCAGTAACGGATAAACCTATGGCTTAAGGGAGACAAATATTTTGCTTAAAGGTCAAAGCACATAAAATATTGCCACAGGTTAATCAAATGCATGACTGAAGGAAAATACTGAGAATAGCTTCTGTTTTCTGAATGACAATGAGCACTGTGGGAGACAGTTCCATGTACATTATAGATGCAATTAGCCATCATGTGAATAATTGTGTATAAAAGAGAGCAGGTAAAGAGAGAGGCTTTACATTCAAAGCTGAATCAGCTGCTTCTTGCAATTGCACAAATCTGACAGGTTTGCCGTGGCTAAAAGGGGAACATCTTTAACAGTCTTTTGTAATCCTTACTGATCATTAGCCTCGGGAAAGATATGGACTTAAAAGTCATTACAACAAATGTGCTTTACCATGTAAGCAAGCTAATTTGTGTAAAATTGGCTCAAATTAAAATGTGATAGTCCTACAAGCAAGAAGACCTTCCCCTTATTTCCCATTCTTCCATTCTTACAACTGAAGGGCAAAACTAATCAAAGATGTGTTTTTCTTTTAAAGTGTGGTGGTGGACAGATTATACTGCTGAATCTATAACAAGAATGATCTTTAAATTAACAAGTATACTTCTTAGAGCAGGATAGGTGGAGAGTCAGAGGGAAAAAAAAGGAATCATTTCCTTCACAGCACTGGGAAGAATTTGAAGAATTGGGTAATTCAGCGTAAATTCCGCAGTCCTCTGATACAGATTCTCTTGATTAATTTACCTCCATATAAAAGAAAAATTACAGGATTGCAAATAGCAAATAGCTGCAAAGATAGGATAGACCCTGTTCGAAGGTTTGAGACATTTACTGCTGATCAGGTTATCGCATCCTGCAGAGCTGAGCTCCTGTTATTAGTTCTATTAAAATGAAAACAGAAATAAATGTAACAAAAATTATTATTGTAAAGAAGGAATACAGTGAGAAATTTGATTATCTGAAACTCTGCATCTAACCTTGATCTGCATTACAGACTTATTGCAGTGAGACAGAAGTTGATTTGAAGAAAAAACATTTTTCAAAATTAAAGAAATTATAAGTCAAGGCAACAAGCCTGCCAGCCAACAGCCATGAAACATGCATACAGGCAATTTGACATGAAACATTAAGAGAAAATCTTTCCTTAAAATAAGAAATATGAAATAAATAATTATTTTCATAAGAAATATGCTTCAATTTGGACATACCCCACATCCTCAAGAAAATCTTTTCCATCTGGGGGACTCTCATCCAAAGGTACCTCCTGTGCTCCTTCCAAGACCTGAGCTTGCTGCATATCATTCAAGGTGCAAAAAGACGCTACTCTCTGATCTGTAAAAAAGTAACATAACGATACCTCTAAAACTGGACAAAATACAAGGCTATATTACAGCCATTATCCTGGTTCAGTTAGCAAAATGGATGTAGACTTCTACATCCCAGCTTTGAAGATAATCAGCAGATGTATGCACCAATTAGTTGGCTTCCCACACCTGCATCCAAAGGCAACCCCAAAGCAATTTTTTTATGTCTATCAGCAGTATGACAGTTTTGTCTGGACCACTTAATGCTGCTATGAACAGTAAACTGGTCTTGATGAAATATGCAGAAAACCATTACAGAATTCAGGGCCACAAACAACGATACTAATAATTCAGCAAAAAGGTTTGCCTTTTTTTCCATGGACTTAAAACCCTCAGATTCCTCAGAAATCTTCACTGTTCATTTCGTACTGTTTTACTGTCTCAACCATTTGCAGAAGCTGATGGTAATCTGCATACTTGGAAACTAATAAATTCACACTATTTTTATCAATTGAGTTTTTATTCTAGATATTACTAAAGCACTATATTATCTGCATTGAATTTCACTAGAACATAATCTAACAAGCACAGATGCAATTACCTATGGATATACAGTATGGTTGCCAAAATACATCAGTCACCACATAACAGAAGTATGCCATGCAGATCATCATTGCACAGAACAGGATTAATGATGCATTCATTAGGATTTAATTTGTCTTCTTTAAAAAAAAATAAAAACAACCAAAATCCATATTCTGTGGAGATTGGTTTAGCTTATTTCTGCCAAACAAAATCCATGTCTGTAGGCTTGTATGAATTCTGGTGACAACATGCCTGCCTTGCCTTTCTCCCCTTGCTCTTCCACCCCACCAGGCCCAAAACTTGCATTATCATGCAAACGTGCAAACACAGGAAGTATTAAAAAAAGTTTACAAAAGGCAAAAGCCATCAATCCCAGACCATCACCTAGAAACGGCGTCTGATGACAGAACGGCCCAAATTCTTCATCTGAGTCAAAACCTGGAATAAGATTTAGAATGTTCCTATAAACAAGACATGCTCCACTGGAGCAGCTGTGGCCCTTGTGGCAGCGCACGCAGTGGGACGTTCCCCGTGCAATTCCTGCTGGCGCTCGCTCCCAGCCTTGCCAGGCCATTTCTACACAACACCAACATTACAATTTGCACGAGGTGCCATGTCCCACGTCTCTAACAGCAACACTCAATATTGTGACACAGCCTGCAACTTGGCAGGCTACATAGCAGGACAATCCTTCAAACTCTTAAGGACACAAACAGTGAATACAGGCCAGATCTCTTCAAATAGGAAGGACAAGTTCTACCAAACAAAAATAGGAAATCACTAAGAAGCTCTTTGTCAGTTTAAAAAAATCCCTTCAGCATAGCATAGATTGCCAATTCTTTCTATAATACTACAAACAAAAGTTGCATGTCTGATTTTGTCCAGTTTCAAAGACTGTAGCACATTTCCCCTGCTTTTAGCCTTATTTCTGACTACTGATGGATCTCAGCAAATATGAACATGACTATTCCATATGTGCTGACAACAAGGTAGGAATATAATTTTAAACACATAATCAATGACATCATTTGCAGATTTGAAACCTACTAAGATAAATATATTTACTTTGTACAGATAAATAAAACTTAGTTTCCCAGATCAAACACAGTACGTAGCCCAGAAACAAGACAGTGTAAACAAGTAGTCCGAAGTACACAGATAATTTATTTCACCTTCATACTATTAACATTTTCATTACATCAACTAGTTTTTATAAAGAAAAATTAAGTGTATTTCTGGGTATGATTCTGTAGACCTAGATTCTGCCTCCTCCAAATTACAGGGAGGAATTCCTATTCAATTGAACAAAATGTACATACTAAACAGAAGAAAATACATATAAATCTCAGAGGTCTTATTTAACTCACAGCTCAGTTATTTTAACGGAGATGTCGCTGCCAAACTCCAAAGAGAGTCCACCCACAGAAAACTATTTGCAAAAAATATACTGGTCTTTATATCAAAAGTTTAAACAACTGACTTAGCAAGGGCAAAGATGAGACAAAAATTCGTGCTTAAATTTTACTGTAAAAGAGTCATACAGCTGTAACCACTAAGAGTTTAAATCTGTATTTTCATTGTTCCAGGCCAGAAAAAACTCCAGGCAATTTTGATGTACTGGAAGCAGAAAAGGCTAAAATGAGTATAGTGCATGAAGCCACTCTCTCATTGTTAAGGTAAAGTCTCCCCACAAATATATACTGACATATGCATTGAAGCAAAAAGAGTTACACATGCATGCCCTAGAAATCCCCAAATGTTAACTAAATATTGCAACTTTTTTATTTTTCTAGCAGTTTAACACACTACTTTGGTTAAAATAATTATCTGTCATGCTAAATGAGCCACTTCTTTCTCATTATATTATGTGTAGCATTACATTTAGCTATGAAGATTTTAAATCAAAATATTAAAATAACATTAATTATAATAGCACAGATGCTTCTGCAAAGATAAATTTGCATTAAGAAACACCACATTTTGATTGGCACCAGTAGACATTCATAAAAATCACCTGGCAAAAAATCAGGAGTTGAAACCACCAATTTTAATGAACAGCTATGTCAGAAGGACTATCTTAGGCTTTTAATGCTCACAATATGACTTATCAAACACTAAACAGCTTTTTCAAAGCATAATAAACTCAGTTTGAAGTAGAACAAACAGTAAAAAGTTCTATTAATAACAATATTCAGTATTTGTATTTGTGTCAGTTGTCTTTTGTAATTATAGTAGCAGGTATGGACATTC
Organism: Peucedramus taeniatus; assembly: GCA_013400575.1. Taxonomy (NCBI): domain Eukaryota; kingdom Metazoa; phylum Chordata; class Aves; order Passeriformes; family Fringillidae; genus Peucedramus; species Peucedramus taeniatus. Next base: position 57,143 of record WBNO01018802.1, read on the forward strand.
AAAAATGCTTCTTTTTTGTCCTCAAAACATGGAAGAGATCTAAAAAGTCATCAGCAACATAACACACATGTTGAAGGCCAGTCCTTCTTCCCTAACTTGAAGATCTATTGGAAGGATAACACAAAAAGATAATTAAAATACATAATTCTCTTATTTTCCCTTAGTCTTTTCTGGGATTTCTCCTTTTTCAAATGTGGCTTTCCTATTTTATTCTAGAAACCTATTTATTCTATCTTTACTCAATTGAGCATTCTTTCTTTTTGATTCTTTTACTTCTTCTTTTTCACCCCAACTGCCCTCCCTCTTTTGCCATACAGTCACATACAGTCCTGTCTATTTTTTATTGCTTGCTTTAGGGATGGATACAGAAACATTACAACAGAGTATTTCCACCATGTGAACTGCTCCCTGGTTATGTCTCTCTGCACTTCCCAAAGTAATAAGAGAAGGGAACTGGAAGTAGCCTATCCATGTATGACAGAAATGGGAAGATTCCCCTTGCTACTGATTGCACTGATGTTAGCATGCATGTAAAATATCATCTCTGGAGAAATATCAGATTCAAAACCATGTCCTGCAAAGGAAGGCAGTGCAGAGTGTTAAAATAATGCTGCACTGTGCTGCAGCTTATGGGCACTGACCCTCCACAGAGGCAGCTCAAAAAACCCTTCCCTGGTGCAGCTTCTGGAGCTTGTGGAGTTAATGCATGCACAGCATGCATTAACTGCACAGCAGTGAAGACCTGTCTTAGGAATAACAGAAGATTTTCAGGAAAAGTTTGAAGTAAATATTCAGCTGTGCACAAAGGTTCTGTCAAGCAAATGCAGTGAAAATTAAATCCTGACAAAGTGAAAAGCATTATCACCATACTTTCAATTAAAAACAAAACAAAAGTACTAGCTTCTTCCACCCTCATAGACCACAGTTTAAAAACTGCTGTTCTACACAGGACCAAGGCTTCAGTTGAATAAAAGCTAATACTAATAAACAACCTTGTCCACTCTTCATCTGAGGAGAGGAAGAAAGTGAAAAATGAAACTACTGCTCTTGTTACACCCATAAGTAAATTCTGAGTATGGATGATGGTAGCAAAAATCTTGCTACTAAATTTAATTCTTAATCCAGTTGATGGCAACAATATAAGTTCCTGAAAAGTCTACATCGAACATTAATCAGGATACAATTGCTTCTTAAGACAGAGATGAAAGATCATGAGGCCCACGTTAGGGATGTTGAACTGATCGAATGATATAAATTGTCAACACCCAATCTGGAGAGACCACAAGAGAAAAACTCTGATCTTGGAATCAGATTGGTAATCCTGATAAACTGATAGTAAGAAAAGACATTGTACAAAGAAAAAATTAAAATTAGAACCAGTATCTCGGTTCTAGAAGAGAACACAATATCAAAATATCAGGCTGGCAAAGCCAAACTGGACAAAAACTCTAATTTCACAGATTCAGTATTAAAAAAATTCTTATCTTTTTAGTGATCCTTTCCATTGAAAGTGGGGAGGCAGGTGTTTACTTTTTTGTGGTTTTTTATATGGTCCCATATGAAGTGTGATCCCATTTTCATCCAGTTAAAAAAAAAAATAAAAGCCGTTTTATATTCAGAAGCGGACAAACCTTAGAATCATCCACTCTTTTTCACATTGATGGAATGCAGAACAGTAGTTCCAAGTTATTTTTAAATAGAAAGTTGAAGCAGCTTCTAAGTCAAAAGCATTAAAATATAAATGGGAACTGCACTGTTAATTCATATGCAACACATTCTTTTGCAGTGATCTTTTAGGACATGCCTATCAGTTATTCTTTTTAAAATGCCTTTCAAACTGTAAGACATAGGATGAAGTTGAATAAGGGTTTAAAAATTCCATTCCTTGTTTCTAGTTGCAGCACTATGAATTTAGTCAAAACATTGTGTAAATCATCTAACATATACACAGATGTCTCTACTGTAGAGTACTAAACAGAAAATAATTCTATTCCTGCATACAAAAATAATTATTATTTACTACTCGAATTTTTACAAGAATTCAAAAAACATCTAATAAATAGCTTCTATCTTACAACTCAGACCATCAGTTCTTCAGCATTATCTACAGATATATCTAAGTTATTTGCAATTAAAACCCAGCAAGTTAATACCCTTCCTCCCTAGGATACAGCACTGTGGGTTAGCTGTATTGTTCTACCTCTCATTCTCAAATTCAAATGTAATTACACTTACCTAACACTTACACCAAAGTGAAATTATTTTAATCATGATACTACGTAGTAAAAAGAATGAAAATCTGTTAGTTTTCAAAGAAAACTAAAAATAGAGGAGCATAGCTGGTACAGAATGATCTTTCACTCAGCTGAACTCAACATTTTTATTAGCATTTAAAAATATTCTTCAAGTACAAAGTTACAGAGTTGGTCATTTACTGATGCAAGCCTTTTTTCAGTAGTTTAAGATGTCAGTAACAAATAGCAGGGTGTTCCCTGAGCAATCGAACATAGGAATGCCTGGGAAGAGCTGTCAAGATTCTCAGTGTCACAGTATTTCCTGCCAGCTACCACAGCCAAGTTTGTGTAGTATTGAATAGTAATGAATGCACATCAGGTCAAGAAATAATACAGTTCTTCAAATTCCTAATCATTGCCGTTGATTTGGGTTTTCACAATGCCATTTAAATTAGTGTAACAAGCAGTTCTGAAAAGCTTTAGTCAAAGTGAACTTTAATCACTTCATACTTTGGGAAGGAATCAGAAACCAGAAAACTGATTTCCATGGTTTAAAAAAGTTAAAAAAAGAACCAAATCACTAATTTCACAGACAGTTGTCACAAAGTTAAGCCCTGTATCTTATACAGCGATGACTGTGGTAACATCATCCTTATTCATAGATTACATTCAGTAATGCGAGCAACACCAGTTAATCAATGTCAGACATTTCAGGACAGCACTAAAAAAACAACTCTCAAACGACAAAACACAAACACTTAAATGTGTATATTCATATAAACACTCAAGCCAACATCTGTTTTCTCTGTTTAGACATTAAGTGTAGGTTTAGCTCCCAGAGGTGGATGAGGTTTTATTCTTGGTTAATCTGGTTCCATAATTTAATAAAGCAAACCTGGTCCATATCCTGCACCCTGAGTCCTGCTACTGGAACATACACTTTACATTTCTCCTGGTCTTCAAGGGCTTATGAAAACTGAGAGGGACCACAACATCATTTGGACTACACATGCCAGTTTACAAACATAACACAACAAACTCAGTGTTACTCCCAGTTTCATTTTAAACATCTAACTTGTATGTTTTGAATCTCTCCTTCAAAGATCTGATCTTGCAATTGATTACAGAAGAAACTTAGGCACTAAACTGGAGGAATTGCATCTAGAATGCATATAGAGTATCATGAAGACCCCAAATTTTCAGTGACAATCTTCCACACCAAGAATTGATACTGCCAAAAGAACTAAAGGGCTACAGAGGCAAACACTGTACTTTTGTAATTCAAAATGTGGTTATACAATATATATTAAAAAAAAAAAGTTTTTGTACTGAACATGGATCTTTATTCAAATTTTCCTGTTACCTTCAAACGCTCGTGCAGCATCTACCAGGTGAGACCAGTCTAGCCCCGTGGCAGTGTCTGGCAGGGGCATCAGGCCAGGATCATTGAATTTGGCTTTATCAGATAAGGACCCATCTGAGAACCAGAATTCATCTAAACAATAAACACAATAATTAGTCTTCCTATAACAATTATGTACAATTAATTTTGAAGCTACTATAATGATCTATAAAAAAGGTATAAGCAAAAAATGCTTATCTTCATTTCCCTTATGTTTGTCTTTTCCTGTTCAATACTGAGTATGGGTGGAACAATCTCCTAAATGCTGGCAAAGTAAGATGGCAAGGTTTTAAAGGGTAATTTTTTGGTGTCACTGCACATGGTCTTTCCCTCGCATTTTCATATGAACACTGTGAATAGGCAACATCCATTCTAAAGCATAGCATATAAAACCTGAGTACTGAGCAGAAAAGTTGCTAGATACAGCAAGTTACATTTGTGAAGCAACATGAAAGATATCTACATGCAGAGTTTTTCTCTGAAACTGAAAATATTCCTGTTCCAGAAGCAATTAAAAGAAACCACCTGCTTTTCTTTAAAAGCATTTGTAAATTCTAGCCTATATCCAAATTTCCCCTTCACACTGAAAATATTACCCTATTAGTTTAACATTTGAAGCTATCTGAGTATCTCTGAGGATGTAAGACTTGGGTGCGATTTCAGAGTGTGTTGTAAAACACTGTAAAAGGTACACAGATCATATATTAAATGAAATGTATACAGTATAAACTGTTCAAACAAACCGTTCAGTTATGCCGATTCTAGAATGTACCACAAATATACATTTTAGTAGAGGAGATGCTACTTTTCATAATTTTCTTTAATATCTTTACGTGTTCCTAATTTGTCCATAGCAATCTTCACTCTGATCACTGTGAACATGTTACAAAGAATACTGAACAGACACAGAGAGTTTCTTAAAACTGATCATAAACCAAAACTATTATTTGCAATCACATTTCATCTTAATCATAAAGCCAGCAATGGAATATAATAATTTCATCACATAGTATAGTCAGGCAAAGAGAATTTTTGCTTCAAACATATCTACTCTAATGAAACAAAAAGGTCAAAATAGTAATTTTTCCTTAAATATCTCAGGAGGAAATTTCCATCTAGTCATTCCAGTGATTTAAACTATAATATGTAAAATGAGTATTTTTTTCCAGGATAAGACCAAACACAAAAAACAATGAAGAAAGAAATGCATTCATACAAATGGAAGATACATTATTGTTTAAGAAAATGGCATGCTGTCATTGTCCTGATATTAATGTCCATTTGACTTAAAGATCCTGACCTAAAAATCCAAAGAGTAGGCTGTTACAAAGCATTCCACTGCACAGAGAAATGATTGAAGCATATGATATGCTCTATTCTTTGCAGAAACCTTCCTTAAAAAGAATATAAAATATGAGGAAAAATAAAGTGAAGGAGGCTTGAAATTCTCTTTACTGTGGAACTGATCTTGTTTTACACCTTTATGAAAGATGCGGTATTGTTACATTACACTTGGAAGTGGCTTGACAAAACTCTGTAAAAATGTCCTTCTCAATACCTACTCTAAGTATGTAAAAGTGGATATTATATGAAATGGAAAATATAATATAGACATATATTCTACTCATGTATCTGTACTAAGATTTTCTTTTCAGTTCTGTATAAACATACATAAAGCCTTACCTAAGGCTACCTTTGTGCAAATACATTGAAAGCTGGAAGTCAGAGCAGTCTCTGAGCTTCTGTATATGCCTTGGGAATGGTAACAACCTTACTTGTGCAAGTACAAATGTTTCGTGCATCCCTGTTGTGGAAAATAGACAGAATACCTTATCTAAAAGACTGGCAAGCCAGCTTTTGGTTCTAGATCAGCAGGCAGGCCCTAAGGGACAGCCCTTGCTTTTGTGTGATCAGCCCAGAGATGCTCATTGTGTCAGGAGGAAGCCTGCTCCCAGCGCGATGCTGCCAGCTCTCCAAATTAAAGTGTAGGAGTGATATATTCACCAGTAGTCATCCTTCATTATGCATTGTCTCTGCGAGAACCTCAGTTCACCTTAGGGTGGATCCTATTCAGTGCTGCATAAGCCCTGACAGAGCCACTCAACTGTAGAAAGCCTGCCAGGGTAGAGATTTGAATATTGATAGATCTGAAAATGCAAGTGTTCATACTGATGACTGAGATTCTAAGTGGAATAACTGAACAGGCCTGAGTATGCCACCACAGAATAATTCATTTTCAAGACATAAATTGTGTTCTTCTGCAATGAGGGAGCAAAAAGACAGGGAAAAAGAAAAATAATAAAAATGCCAAACATGACCTCTAATGACATAGGCTTAGTGCCTTTGAATTTCAGAGAATATTGTTTGTATTCCAGGAATGCTCTGGGTGAGATAAATTATTTCTAGCTTCCTGTATCTGCATTTCTTCCCTGCTCCTCTTACTTTGCTGTTGCCTTACTCTGTCTGGGACTGCCACATCAGCAGCTGATACCTCTTTCCCTTTTTGATTTGAGCAAAGGTGGCAAGTGATGCTTAAGCACACCCACCTCTGTGTGTCCAGGAGGATATGCCTAATCTAGAAGGCCACTATACTGTGCACAAGATTGACTTTTGAAGGAACACAATTTCCTTTGAGGAAACATTTTCAGTGTTATCTTCAGGTCTAAAGATTATTTTATTTGGTGTACTCCTTTTGGCATAAAATTATTGATCTGATCAATAGATCTACAATCTATTGATTGTAGTTTCTGGTCTTTTCAGTTGAGTCACTTCCTACACTTAGGAATTTTATTTATTTTTATTATTGATGCATGAAAGTATAAAGCATTATCAAGAGTTCCTATTTTCACCAAGATTATGTGGTCAGTTCAGTTTCCAACACAGCTCCTGAAATTGGTAGTTATTGGTCCCACATATACCCATATTCAAAAAGTAACTAGTTATGCAGAAAGAAGAAAGATTCACCTGACTTAACCTACTTTACTTCCAAGACAATTATCCTGCTTCAGCTGGAACTGCTACATTTATGCAGAGATTGCAGATCATGAAAAAACTATCTGCTAAGTACTCCTTGCTTCAAACTAGACATGTCATTTAACAAGTAAATTCTCTCCAAAGCAGCTGCAGGTGAAGAAATATATCAAATCTCACACAAATGTAAATCTCACACTCTGTGGGATGTCTGTTTTTCTTTCTTGCAATCACTAATTATATCTCTGTAGTCCTCTTAAGCAACAACTTCTGCCTGCTGAACCCTTCCCTTCTTTAGTATTGTCTAGGGTTGCTCAAAGACTCCCTTCAAAGATGCCAGCCTGCTCATAGACTCTCATGCACATGTGCTTCTGGTAACCCCTTTTTCCTTCCCTTCTCTTTTTGAAGATAGCCTCATGTTCTAATAAGGTGAACCATTCACTGTGTGAGAACAGGTAACATCAAATATGTTCTCCTCTGGTTGTGTGAATTAACCAAAAGCCTTTATCTGCTTGCTGACCAACTGATTTCCAAACTGCTACCGCTGCGCATCACCAATACACAGTGATGCTCTTTCATTTTAATATTGCTTCCTATCAACAAGTTTAGTTTTGGATTGAAGCTAGCATGGGTAGTAAGGCAGTTTGAAGATAAGACTTTCATCTATGAACATAGCTGCAGAGACAGTTCCTGCGCTTCTGGCCGCCTTTTCCCTATGCCATGTATAATCAGAGAACTTACAGAATTTGTCAGTATATCACTGTAAAATAGTGCCTTCCTTATGGCTCTCTTCACTGCAACTATCCTGCACCTGCTCCTTTCCTCACAGCACAGGAACATTCCGCCAGTTAATCACTTAGGGCATTTTCTTTCCCCTCTCTTTTTGTGCTTCATGATAGAGTGGACCATGGTGCCTGATAAGTAAATCAGATTGTCTCCATGGGTTCCCCACTTATGTTATTACACTAGTTCAGTATCAGTAGTTCTCATTGTCTTAATTCTTTCCCTGCTCATTTACCTGCCATGAATTTGCAAGAAGGGCATAGATTTTATGCATGTTAGAATCACTCAGTATGAACAGTACTGTCTCAGTCAGGGAATCCCTAATGTCCTCGAGGTAAAATTACAGAGTTCTTACCTACACAAATTCTCCTTTCTGGTTTCAATTAAAAATAAGATAAATTAAGTGACTAGTTCTACATTTGTGTACTGTTTACAGTCAACAGCATTGGACTGTCAGACTTCGCAATTAAGGCTTTACTAAAAGCAACTCCTTCTTTCATGTCACTTCCCCAGTGATAAAACAATAATTTGAAAGTCCTATACCTTCACTTTTCACCTTCTTACAGCCAACATCACACACAGATAAAGCTGTTGTTTCTTTATTTGTGTGGTCATTCTGTCTCATAATTCTGATTTCCCAGTAAGCCTTCAGGGTCACCTATTACTCACTGGTTTTGGTGCTGCCTTGCTTACCTATTAATCACACTCTTTTCCTTGCTAGAGGGGTCTCATGAGATTTGGTGCTGCCACAGTATTTCATGCTGGATAATAATGTGCAAGAATATACCTTTCTAAAATTTCTAAAAAACCATGCTATTTCCACTGATATCTATAAACATTAAATATCAGTAAAATTAAAATGCTTTGAGATTACAATCAAAAGAAAATAAGACAGGATATGAATCCTGATATCTGAAACTACAACATTGTTAAATTATAAAATATAAATATATATATT
>WBNO01018808.1:0-23931 GCA_013400575.1 Peucedramus taeniatus
ATTTTATTTTATTTTATTTTAATAGCAAAAGGAATGAGAAAGGTCTTTGAGTCCGACCTCAACTTTTTGAGGAATATAGATTTCTCTGCTTTGCCCTCCCTACCCCCAAATTCATCTGTGCTAAAGAGTTGAAAATGGTCTCCCTCTAAGTGTATTCTGAGTGATGGGCATTAGCAACAATTCAGCTTTTGTCACAATGAGTGTACAAACCTCTGCATGTATTAAGATATTGAATGGTAGCAATAAAAGAGAGAATGCTCACAGTCAGTGACTTCTGAGAGAAGTACAACATATTCTGTGGTTATAATGCCAACTCCATGCAGATGACTGAGTTTCTGCTTTTTGTACCTCAGACGAGCAAACATAAACTCAGAGAAATTAACTCATAAGAATCTTTAACACCTTTGGGTCTTATGTCTTAACTAATGTCTTTACATGTGCTTTGTAAATACTTTAATGGAGAAAATGTCAGTTGCACACACTACCAGTTCTGAAACCTTGACTTCTAGGGTATAAAGCTGGGCAGTCATGTGGCTGAAATTCAAAATATGCATGAGATCCATGTAATCCAAGATTCAGAATACAAATTCTCCTTTTAAAGCAAAATGATTTACGGAATAAAAGAAGAAAAAAGCAAAAACCAACAAACCTAAAGAAAAAACTTTGTAGCTTTCATAATTAGCCAAGTGTAAAGTGACGTGACTGCAACAATGCATCCATTCGTTTGTCCTCTCTGGACTTGTTCACTAAATGTCAGCAAACTCTTTGCAGAGTTTGGTATTGTGCCTGGGAAGGTATTAATAGATATCTCCATGGAAGTCACCTGCAGATACTTGTCTGGTAAATTATGACCTCTTCGTGTCTCTTGGTGGAAGTGATGTTTGGCTCTCTGTTGAGGGGCAAACATCCAGGGAATCTGGTAGTCAATTCAGAGAGGTGATGCCAGTGCTGAATCAGACCCTGTGCATGCAAAGGTGTTATTCCAGGGTTGAGCACAGATCAGGGTCCTCTAGTTGGTAGCTCAAAGAGTAGTTTAAATGAACATAAACTGGCACCAGCACTGAAAGATGCAGTACTGTCCCTCTCCTTTGTGGCCACTCAGCTGGGGCAGAGTGGCCTGGATCAGAATGGGTCCAGATGAGATCAAACCCAGTTAATGAAAAAAAGGGGAAAAAAATAAGCCTAACAGTATTAACTCAATTCCCTGATCAGTTCCCTCCATATGGCTTACTATGGACATGTCCGTAGATTTTTGCACTGGCAGAGTGTGGTCCTCAACACTGGAAAAAGCAAGCGAGTGGAGGAAGACTGGTTGACTGCTGGCATCACCATGAGGTTGCATCTCCTTGAGATGGTTGGTCACAGCCTTATAGGAGCATAAATCAATTCACAGAAAAATATTCTGTGTGCAGCTCCAGGCCCCATGACTTCAGGAGGTTGAAAAGGTCCTTGGATGTGCCCAGAGCAGGGGAAAATAGGGGGCTGGAAGGCATGTCCTGTCAGGAGTGGGGGAGGATTTTTCTTGCTTGGAGAAAAACAGGCTCCTTGGGGAAGCAGGGGAACCTTGTTCTCTTCAGCTTCCTGGGGAGGGAAAGTGGAAAAGGAGGTACAGTGATCTTCTCACTTTTATCCAGTGATAGGACGTGTGAGTGTTTCAAAGAAGAACCCAGCAAGGTTCAGACTGGACAGCACGAAGCAATTCTTTACTGAGAGGGTGGCCAAAAGCCTGGAACAGGCTTCCTAGAGAGGTGGTTGATGTCCCCAGCTTGTCAGTGTTTAAGAGGCATTTGGGCAGTGTCCTGAACAGCATTCTTTAACTTTTGGTCAGCCCTGAACTGGACCAGATGCTTGTTTTAGGTCCCTTCCAAATGAAATAGTCTCGTCTATTCAAAGTGTTTTGAATACATACTCAAAGCAGCTTTTCCACTGCTGTTTCCCACATTTGTTATAGAGTGAAAACAGAGCTAGAATTCAAAATAGACAAAGTGGCACCTCTTACTTTGCTAGCTGTGTCCAACTAATTACCTTAGTATTCTAATTTGTTTCTTATTTTCATTTAAAGGTCAGCAGGAATAACCCATCTGACCAATGTCACAAAGAAAAATCAAGTCCTGAGAACAAAGCAAGCCATGAAGAAGGGAGAATATCTGCAGAGAGCAATTTTTATTTGGAAGACTTGGAGAAATATACCTTTTCTGTGTGGTAACTGATTTTAGCATCAAATAGTTTCACAACCCAAAAAGTTTGCCTTGCTATACATGTATTTCAGAGGTGTCTGTGTTTAGATGAAAGTTGTTGGGCTAAAAAAATCCCAAAAAACAAACAAACAAAACAAAACAAAACAAAACCCCCCAAAAAAAAAACAAAAAAAACCCACCAAACAAAAATCCCCCCATGGTATTTTCTTGGACTTAGTATTATTTATGATTGAGGTTGAATTGAAAAAATTGAAAGCATTTTTTGTCTGAGAATGCAATTTTGACATTGCTGCATTGCTTTGAGGAGCTGTTTCACAGGAATAAAGGCAATAAAGATTTCCAGCATAATCTTCTCAGCATTTTAGGAGCAATACACTACCTTTTTTGCACGTTACTTTAAATATTATTACTGTTCTCTGTTATAAAATGCACATATAGGGAATGACTTGAAATGAATAGATAAATTACAGTGAAATTAAAAAGGCTACATCAAAATGAAATCTTTTCATTTACTTATAATTATATTTCCTGGAATTTCATCTTCTATGTAATTGCAAAAGTTGGACAGTTGTTTGTAATTAGTAAAAAACAATGAAGACCTAATCCTTTACTAAATGAAATTATCTGATAATCTTTCATATAGCTCCCTACTGTGCTTTGAATATTCAAAATCCAGCTGTAATGTACATTTCTGGAACCCATGATCTTCTCCAAATCAGCCCCTGGAGTTTCAAATTACGCATCCAGAAAACAAACATCAGAATAGGTTGTATGTCTTTGAAAATTTAATTTTAAATCACTTCCCTATCAAAACACAAGACAGGATTATCTCACCGTCAAGCCAAGCAGCCCTCAACATCTCTAGTACTGTCTATGCCCTTCTCTCATTTGCCTTGGTGCCTTTATAATTGGCAGGAAGTCAGGTAAAGACCTTACAGACACAAAGTGCACTTTCACTGTGGTAATCTGAACTCAGCCCTAGAGGTGATTAACCCTGAGTACTGGAGAAGGCATAAATCAGGCAGAAGAATAACACACACTCATAATTAGGCTTTCATAATTCTGCTGGATTAATTATGGTTATTTTGGACAATTAAGGACTCCCCCATCCTGGTCATAATATAAGAACAGATTTTAGAGTAGCAGTGCTCATCCAAATATCCTTGCCAGCTCCCACTGTTTCATTTTACCTACCTCAATTTTCAAATTAAATTAACCAAAATATCATCAATTATCTTAAGGTGCTTGCTTTCTGCAGTGGTGAACTTCACTTTCTCTCTTCCATATCTTGCAGAGTTACAGTGATAGAATTAATACTTAATTGTATATGCCCTGTCCCTGGAAGCATTCAAGGCCAGGTTGGAAGGAGTCCTGGACCACCTAGTCTGGTGGAAGGCGCCCCTACCCATGGCAGAGGGTTTGGAACTAGATGGCCTTTAGTGTCCCTCCTAACCCAAACCATTCTGTGGTTCTGTCTACCTTTAAAGTCAGCATCATTGATCCTTTATTCTTTTCAAAGTTGTTCTACCTAAAAGTGTTGGGAAAGGGGCTCAACTCCACCCTTAGCAGCCTGGCCCCAGGCTTTGAACTCCATGGCCTTTGCAATTGCACAAGGTATCTGAAGGAGCAGAGGGGACAAGCACTTGTCTCTGTTGGCATGCACCTCACCTTCTTATTTGGGTAATAAGGGAAAATGACTGCCCTTTCTTCCATTTCTTTTTCTATTTCTTTACTTTGTCGTTCCTTAGGGAGCCCAGCTCTCCCTGAGCCTCATGCCTGCAAGGATACTGACTTTGCCAGGATTCCCTGGGCAGGAAGAGTTGTACCTGGGCACAGGAAGTTACAGGGTATGAAGCAGATCTTCCTGATACAAAACAAAACCAACAAGGCATGTGTCACCATACTGCCTGTCCTAGCTGAGGCCAGTATTTTGTTGTTTCAATATGCCATTCTATTTACTGTATCCATCATCCTGTTGAAAATAAGGGCCAGTACTTGTTTTATTGACATATTTGTTATATTTAAGTCCCGTGAGGTTAGAACCAAACAGAATTTAGAGGGAATCTCTTTGCTTTCTGCTTCACTTGTGGTAATCATATTTATGAGAAAGAAAAAAAATAGGAAAATGAAATTGCTGCACTCTTGGTCAAGTAATATAGGTATTAAACATAGCATGCCATGTAAAGAATGTATAATAATATAATAAAGTATTAATAATCTATTTTTTAAATATAGAGTTAATTCAGTTAATTTACTCAGGAATCTGATACCTTGTGAGTTGTTAATTCCATTTGTTACATACCAGCATGATGTTTCCATTGTTACTGCTGTCTGTCTCCTCCTTCTCTCCTACTTTCTCCATCAAAGGGCATCAACTCCTCTTTGTCTGTTTCCAGACCTTCCTCTCTACTACAATTACTACCTTTTAAAAAAATGCAATGCAAGATAATTAGCTACTACAAAAAATTTTAATAGCACTGTAGATCTGGGGGCAGCTTAGATCTCCATAAACTTCAGAGTTTTAGATGCTCCAAGATGCAATCTGAGCAATTTCCTTGATCTTTTATTGCAGCTGGTAAATCATTTATTGGGCTAGGTTATTTTACAAAATCCTCTTTAAAAACAAAATCCCATAAAATATATTTATCATAAAGTACTGTATGACCAACAGTCTTCAAAGCTGTACATACCCTGTATTAATTAAAAGCTAGTGTTATACTGTGACAAGTTAAAAGTATCCACTGTCTCAATCTCTCTCTTCCCCCCCCACCCCCTGCCTCTCCCGATGATTTTTTTTTTCTCTTCTTTTCCTTCTCTTATATGCTTTTCTCTTTTAAGGCTTGCCAAAGGGGAGATTGGTGATTACAAACAAGATATTCTTTTGTGATCACAAATATTTTTCTGATAATTGTGATTTTTTTTCTTCCATTGCTAGAGCATGCTTGTCCTTTTCCATTCATATTAATTTGACAGTGGTGTCTCACATCCGTAGGCCATAGTCAAACCTCCTTACAGTGGGCATTATACACATATGTAATAAAAAGATCATTTTGGCTGCAGAAGCCCACAGCTTCAGCTTGGATCTCGCAGCCTACACGAGTGCCTTTCCCACTGTGCCCACATACAGCCTCGCTCAGAGCAGCACGCTTTTGCTTGGGTCCACTGAGTTGAGGGTGAGGGGGATGAATCCAAAACATGAGGTGAGGGTGAAGAGGTCAAGACAACAGGCAAGTGTGGTCACATATTGCAGGGCCATCCGTGCTGCTGAGGTGCTTAGCTGCAGCCACTGCCAGGTGCTCACCAAGTGCTTCGCTGACCTTTCTGGAGAGCCCAGCCCAGGACTTTGCCTTGCACCACAGCATGTCTGAACCTCCCTTCTCTGAGATTTCTGTTCCTGGAGTTAAAAACCTGTGTAATCTGCAGCAGTACATCAATATTAGTCATGACTATTGTCTGAAAAATACGGGAGAGATCTGTAACCTTGAGAGAAAAGGAAGAAAGTTTGGAGGAATTTTGACCTTGCAGCCCAAAACCTGCTCTCAGAAGCTCTCTAGCTCTCTTCTTCTGTTCCCTGAAACAAGCCAGATTTGAGGAAAAAAACATTCTTCATGACTATTTGTCACTATAAAGTCAGATTTCCCGAACATGTATAAAAAAGCAGATGTGAGAAATAATTTCAATGCTTCAGTGCTTTAACATTGCTTTTTATGTATAGTTCTAGGGGAGATGTGAAAAAGACCCCAGATTTCAAAAACCTTCATTTGTCTTAATACAAAAAAAAAAGATAGTGACATATAAACTTTCTGTGATTTTAAGAATCTTCATGCTTCAGTTTGTGTATAAAAACTAGCAGTTTGAATTGCCAACAACTTATCATCAAACACAGTTCTCAAGGGTTAATATTGCACACTAATATAAAAGTAACGATCATCCTTTGTCTCCATGCAATTAGCTTTTTAACAATGTGCCTGTAGCTCCTACCCAGGCTAAATGCTGCTTTGAAATATTTTCTCCTTAACTCCAAATGTGTTAAGCCGACTCTGACCAGCTTCTATAAAACCAATTAAATGTAGGGCACTGCCGTTTGTGGGGGAGTACCCAGTGCCCCATGCAGCAGTGCCATGTGCTGCCCATGGTGGCTCGGTTGCAGGCTGGTCAGTGCTGCACCAGTGCAGGACCAGACAGCATCTTGATGCAGGAGACAAGCTGGTAAATCCTATCTAGAGTCATGTTCTTGCATTTCTTGAATCCAGGGTGTTGGACCAGGCTTTGGTTCTCACTTGTACCCGTCAGGAGCAGATGCAGCCCTTGTTCAAGAGAGGTAGCAAGGGGGTGCTGAGGAAAAAATCGGCTCTTGGCAGCATGTGACAGCCTGGGTAGGGTGAACAAGGTTGAAGACCCCTTTGCAACCCTGCCCCTGCACCTGTAGACTTTATGATTTTTATGACATTTTTTTCCAAACTGAGGGGGATGCTGAGGGGCAGGAAGAGTTAACTTTAAAGATCACAATACAGTAAACTTGTTTTTTCTATAAAGACAATAAACTTTCCCTTTATAATGCACATGTGATTTGACATTGAAATAAATGCAGATGCTTCTTTGCTTGGTGTATTCCCTGTTATGCCTTCTAAAACACCTTCACATATGGTTTGCCTCATTCCTGTGAAACTGCTTGTTGTTTATGTCATACAAACAGAACAGATTGAATTTATACCAAGTTAGAGGATGATAAATCCTCTGTTAGAGGAAAATCCTTGCCTAAGTGTTTTGAATTTGTTCAAAATTAGAGTTGCCTGTTAAAAATTGCCCTGGATTGTCCCTTGAGCTTTCCTAAAGATTTCATTAAAATTAAAAACAAGAAGAAAAAAAAAAAAGAAAAGAAAAAAAAAAAGAAGATAATTCTGTGGCTGCCTATAAATGTAACCTTTTATTCAAATATGTAACATTTACCTAAAATCAAAGGTCAAATTTTACCAGTTTTTTATAACCATCCTAGTAGGATCTGTTTCATGCACTACAATATAAAATACTGCCATTAAGAGCAGACATTCAACTTCCTTTGTGAAAAGCAGAATAACCCTTTATTGCTTGCTTTAAAAAGTGTTAATCTTTTAAAAATTTCTCAGTAACTTCTGATAGTCCACCTAAACCCTGTTTCATTGTTTCTAATTCCATTTTGAAATGTAATTTAAGGCAGGCCAAGCTTGAACTCTTAGGAGAAATCAGAAGTCCCACTGTTTTCTTTGAATGCTTTCAAATCTTTCACACATTATTCTCAAAAAGGCTTAAGCTTTAGTTGTGTGACAGTTCCCTGATTCTGAAGTCTTTGTGGGACTTTTTTTTTTTGCAGGCAAGTCTCAGCAGGACACAAGTCATGCTTTTGTTTTGGTTTGGTTTCTTTAACATGTTCAGGTATTAGATGGTGTTTACTTTAGTGCATATCCTCAAATCTTTGAGGATTGAATTTTTACAGCAGACCAGTCCATATTTCTGTGGAACTTTTCCTTTAGTTTTAGTCTCATGGGAGATTTTTCTGCTACAGGAAAAGTTTACTTTTTGGAGAATTATTCTATGGACAAATCATTAAATATGATAATGGCATCTTTCCTATGCACTCTAATTTTTCTGAAGCTGTCAGTTTCTTCTTTTACTGTATAATTTAATTCATATTTGTGCAAATTTCAATGAACTGCACACATTCAGAGATTTTATTTCTTTTCTCTCTTGTGCAATGAAATAATTATTTCCCTGTTCTGGTGCATTGTGGTAAAATTTTGACAGTGAATATTGAATGAGAAATAAAGTGTTTGGAAAAAAATTTGAAATCAACATAAAGTATTATTTCAAAATTAGTCTAAACTGCTGGGAAAAAAATAGGAAACAAACTTTTAAGGACTGGAAATACATGAAACATGAGTCTTTGCTAAGAACTGTTTCTCTGGGAGTCTTTTGCAAAGCTTTCCAATATGTATGCACACTCTTAATTGTGTCAGGATTGGATATTGTTATGGTGATGGGAAACATGTACTATTTCAGTTACCTATGGACCTCAGTGCAATTATACTTGATGATAATTTTATTTATATGTTCAGGCTGATTGAAAGAGTTGGCAGCCAATGTGCATCCTCCTGCAGGTTCCAGAGCTGCAGAACTCCATCAGCTGAGCGCTGTTCTCTAGCAGTAGAGAAGAGAAATTGGTGATACGAAGAATTAGTTGAGAATGTCAGTTGAGAGTTGTCAGTGACTGATCAGTCACAATTACTAGGGAGATGTTTGTCTGGTTGATTGGTGTTCTTTCTTTTCTTTTCTATTGGCTTTAATGTTCTTGAGCAGAAAGGAGTAGTGAGCTTAGTCATGGAGCAACTTCAGCCCAGACCCAAAGTTTTCCTAGGATCTTGTCAAGGGAATTGTGTGGCTGACATCTGATTATGAGTAATGGAGCTGAAAGAGCAGGGAAAATGCTCCCCAGTGCTAGAGCAGTCCACAGTTTGATCTAGACCTCTCCAGGATTATGTGTTTATAATTCCTCACCAAAATGCTCTTTCTGCTCTCTTCCTCCATCTTAGAGAATTCTTATCTGGTGAAAGTGAAAGAATATGGTTCAAATTTGGTAATAGTTGTGGGAAAACTGGGTATGACTACCATGCAGCTCTTTGACAAAAAATTGCAAATTTCTCTTCCTAAATAAGGAAAACGTTGAGTCTCCAGTTACCGAGCAATGTGTATTCTCAAAGTTGTTGGAGCCTTTTCTATGAATGCAGTCAAAATATCTTCAAGACAGCACTGGCAGCTTTTTTCCCTCACAGGCATTTCACATGATTCAGCTTGGGTTCCTGCTCAGCACAAAAGCACTTTCTGACTTTGCTGAATTGCCCTTTGGTTTGTTCAAACTCATAGGAGAGTAGAAGACTTGGGAAACTGGCTGTGAAACAAGGAGTTCAGAGAGATGTGGTTGTTGTTTGTCATTTAATAAACATTTTGTTTTTATGAGCTTGAAAAGATGACATTACTGATGACTGGTGGAGAAAAGTGAAGCCATACATGGTCATCTCTAATGAATAGAATGAATAAAAATAATAAGTGCATTACATAGCTAACTGTCACATCTTCAGGACACTACAGTAAATAAGTGGGAGTTATGCATGTGCATTAGTAGCCAAATGGGTACCACATTTTGGATCCTACTGAGTACAGTGTGGAGAGAAAAATATGATAGATTGCTGCTTTTTATCTGTCACTGCTGTGGCACAGAAGCATAGACCATATGTATGTAAAATGACTTTGTTGTTTCAGTAAATTCTCTAACTCTTTCTGTTGTAGCCTGTAGCAAAATGAATAAGTAGCTGAAGATCCTGGTGGGATAGTTCTGATTTTATCAGAATAAAATACCTCTGCAGAGGCATAATTATTATTAAATATACAGTGATGTGTGACAAAACAGCCAGAGAAGTTAGCAGGGTCTCTGCTTTTACAGGTTTTTGGTACAAACTGAGATGCTTCACAAAGGGTGGGAACAAGGAGCTGTGAAGGTGAAGCTGAAAAGAGCAGGAAAGTTTGGGCAAATGTGGGCCTTGTTAACTGTGACTCATTTCCTATTTCAGAGGTGATGATAAAACTGTGGATGGCAGTCAAAATGTTCCTCCTCAATCACCTAGTGGAAGCAATATTTCTTGCCTTCTATTTTGTCCTTCTTTAGGTAGAATACAATATCTCCTTCTCTGGCAAAGTCAGATTTGGGCAGGGTGGAGATTTGGGCAGGGAGGACGGTCAATAGGAGAGAATAGGGAGGTCCTGCCATTTGCCTGGCCTTGGATCCGAACATTCAAACCAAACTGCCAGGTTTGGGAGTCTGGTTACAAAATTCTGAATAAAATGCAGTCTGTCTGCCCTTTGATTTAGGAGGAAGTCCAGCCAATGAGGAATTTACAGTCATCATACTTAATTCTTATGATGGTGTGATTCACTGTCTTGAGCTAAGTTTTTGAACAACTCAGTAACCCTCCAGTGTACTTTGTCTTCATAAGATTTTCAGCCTGGTATTTAAATCTATCCCAGTTTTTGGTTTAGGTATCTGCTGAAAGCTAATGACTGAAAACATGCCAGACTCTTTTATGGAATTAACAGTTGTGGAATTCCTCCTGGTTCAGCTATTTTTTCTTGCAGCTGTACTGGATGCTATGTCTTTCTCACAATGTGAAGAGATGCTCTTCCTGGCTATTAATTCTCCAGTCTAAACTACTGCAGGAGAAGAGAGCTGGGGATGGAAAAAAAAAAAATCCCATTCCTTCATCTGTCCCATTACTCGGAAATAGAGGGCAAGCTATTTTACAATGCTTTTAACTAACTACTAATGTAATTTGTTCTGCATTGTTTGCCCATTAATCCAAAAATTACTTTTCCCTTTGAAGCTTGCTTTATGTAGAGGAAACAATGCCACCCTTAACCATTATGTTATGTTACCATTATGTTATCCTGCTATTTTATGCAGGATAACTGTTTTTATTTGCCTTGCATTTTGGTTAAATGTAGTACATGGGCCTTTGAGCATCTTTGGTTGCTTGGTAAGTTATAGCATTTCAAAATTGGAATAATTTCCATATTTCCATTTCAAAACATTGTATCATGATCCTCATCTTCTAAAAGACACTTGGATGTATGTTCATACCACAAATATTCAATTTATCGTTAGATGTGCCAGGAATTTTGAGGAATGAAAGGATTCTCTTGTCTCTTAGAATATGCCTTTCCTTCTCTGGTTTAAAGCATGTACATCAGATATAGAGTTTGACCTACAAAATGTCAGAGGGTGAAAGATATGTATTCAGTCTGGTTTATCTTGCATTTCACTATCCTGCACAGTGCATATGGAGAAATACTATCTGCACATGCCTTATATACATAAGCACATAAAAACTCTTTACAGTTTTCCTTCAGATAGTTATTACAACCAGCATCTCCACTGTGGGAATGTCTTTCTTATGCCTCACCTTTCAGAAAAAAACCCTGATATGATAAATTAAAGGTTTAAAACCCATAATGCCTATATTTTTTTTTCCTGAAGGTTAACACTGAAAAAATACTAGATTTCCAGATTTGAGGTCCTGAAAGAAAATGAATAACTGATCCTGGAAATCAAATGGTCTTCTAGTGGCTTTAGATGAAAATATGTTTCCTCAGTATTTTTAATCAATCCCTGAGACTGATATTATGATCATAGCAGGACTGTCCAAACAGTGGCCCAAGGAATGACTCCACTCAGCATCTCAGTACCTTCCAACAATTCCTTTTGATTTTGTATCCCCAAAAGCTTAATGCCAGCTGTGTGGAAGTCACAGAGATGTGACTCTGTAGTGTGGAGTCATGGGAGATTAAAAAGCCTACTCTAGTTCGTTTGTAAATTGGCTATTATTTTTAGTTAGTTCCCCAGGTGAACGCATCCATGCTATGCTAATCAGTCTGAATTAATTCTAGGAGACAGTTTCCAAAGTGGTGTACAGCAGGCTGGTGTCCCAGTGGTAGGTTCTCTCCTGTGTATTAGCGTGGAAATGTGTTAGATTAAAAGCTCTGTTCATTAGACAATCCTGTTTCTCTAAACCACTGAGTCCGTTTAACCTACTGTGCTAGTTATTTTCCTAAAGATTTCCAGACCTGCATTTTTCTAACAAAAATTAACACTGAGAGAAAAGATGGGTGGGTGGTAAATTCAATGAGATATGACTTGGACAACGTGAGAAATTCTGAAATTAAGTGACAGGAGAAGTAATATTTTAAGTCTGGCCCACAGAAAACAGGCCATGTGGAATCTTCCCATTTGCCTTCACTGGGCTTTGGATCAGACCCTGGAGATACCAACAATATTTCAAGGGTTTATGATCATTGCTAACTTTAGCAACAGTGCCAGGCTTCAAGAAGAGGGACTGCATTCCACATGCAGCAGGAATAGCCTTTTCCCTACTTTGAGTAATGTTACAGGAACAATAAAAAATTCTTGCTGCTGGGAATGCCAGGCTCTGTGGGACTTGGACAGGACCTGACATTTATACAGTTCATCACTACTGTAGATCAAGGAATGCTACTTTTAGCAAAGAATGCATATTCATTCTTTTTTGTTAACCTTTGCTTCAGTGCATTCATGACATGATTGTATGGGTATGTAGCTGTGTTTTAACAGTTCTTTAATTTCAGTTGTTGCTTGAAGCACTACTCTGGAAATTAGACACTTTTAGTAGTTCAATTATTGTTGATTTATTCATCCCTCTTGTAGATACAGTGAATGTAGTTACTATAGTAAGGTTATCTAGTTCTGAATGCCAAATGCCAAGTTTCAGAGCTTACATCTTGGCAACTGCAAGACTTATTGGCTTGGAATTTGTCATGCCAGCAGTACTGCCTTGTAGCATTTATTTCACAGATTTTCATTAAATGGGGGAAGACAAGAGAGAATAGTGCTACTAGTGACATGATGCATCAAACTGTTTACTAACGTTACAGGGAAATCAGCTCAAAATAACATAACTCCAGGCTTCCTTCTGCCATTTTCCTGGACTTCACTGGAAGAATAGCAACAATACAGTAAATGTAAAACATGTAAAAATGCTAACTGGCAAAAATGTTTTATTTAATACTACCCACTTGGAAAAAATCAGAAAGTGTAGAATAGTAAAATAAACTAAAATTACTATACAATGCTTGGAACTTTCATTAAGTTAGTTATAATTTCTGTTTTGGGGGCAATGAGTCAGCAGAAACTTGCTTAAGTTCCGCCACCTTTAGCATCTGCTCTGAGTATGTTGCTAGACAGCAAATGCTGTAGTAACACAGAGGGGCAGATCCTCAGCTGAGGTAAGCTGTTGAAGGGCCATTTCCAGTGAAGTGATAACAATTTGCTTTGACTGAAGCATAAACTTTCATGCTAACCTGCTGTAACACTTTCCATCACCCTGTAGACTGTCTGCATGTGAAATATAATGCACCTAATGGCATTTAAATTAGCTATCATTGGAGGCATCTGTAATACTATAATCTTTCCCAGTCATTTGTAAGGTCCTCTACCACTTAGTCTCCTCCACTTTTCAATGGCATCTCTTCTGCTGATGCTACCCCACTACCACAGATATCAGCTCTCATCTCCCATTGCCACCACTTCTAGCTTTAACCCATGACTTTTACTCAGAGATAACTCCTCAGGATATCTGTGAAGCTTTTCCTCTAATCCCATCCTCCCCAAAAAGGCAGGTAAAAATCAGTAACACCTAGCTCTCCTTGGTAGTGATAACCTGAATCAGGTGAGACTAACATGCTGCTGCACAAAAACACAGCCCCATACATGGCTTTCAGCTTAGGTTTGTGTTTAATCCTCCTTTGTGCAGCTTCAGTGCTACAGTACAAGCTCTCTGAAGCATGACTTGACAATTTTATTAGTTCG
Source organism: Peucedramus taeniatus (assembly GCA_013400575.1). Classification (NCBI taxonomy): domain Eukaryota; kingdom Metazoa; phylum Chordata; class Aves; order Passeriformes; family Fringillidae; genus Peucedramus; species Peucedramus taeniatus. The sequence goes on from WBNO01018808.1 coordinate 13,624, forward strand.
ACCAGCGCCTTAGATGGTTACAGAATAACAAAACAAGGAATTTGGATTCACCATTTAGCAACCATGGAACTTCAGTTGAAGGTCAGTGTAAAAACATGGATCTGATTATAATAGTTCAGACAAAATCTGCAGCAAGTGTCTAAGTATAGCTGATACAGTCTAATGGACTGATCTATAATCAGCTGGTAAATAACATTATATACCAAAGCTCTTATTTCTGTTTCACTGACTGTCATCAACTAAAGATTCTGTCTTTGTTTAGGATTAAAATGAAAAATCACAGACCTTTTTCTTAATCCTTAACTCAAAGCTTCTCCCAAAATGACCAAATCAAAACTTTCATCTGGAAAAAGGACTATAAACTTTACTTCCACTGGGATTTTTTTCCTAGAGTTTGAGGACACTATTTTGCACCCTTAATGGAGATTTTACTCTGTAGGTTTTTTTTTTAAAATATATTTTATTCACCAAAATTTGAAGATTTCATCTTTAGAAAAATGACCCCTTTTTCATTGTCTCTGCTTTTTTTTCTCTGTTTAAAAAAAAAAAAAAAGCCTTTTTTTCTTTTAGGAAACTCAAAATCTAAAAGATATAAAACTGTAATATTCTTTTGATCTGTATTTGCATTTCTCATTGTCTTTGAATTTCTGACCCACTGATTTCTCTTCTTTACCCAGCCAATTTGTGTGTGTGAAATATTTTTGGTGTCATTGCTGTCCCCTTTCCCTTGTTAGTGGTTCACAGTTTTTCTCAGGCAGTTGGAAAACACATGCTGTTGCAGGATACTTTCTAATCCATGTTTGCAACTAACTGAATTATACATGGGTGGCATAGCACATATTCAGTCTTTCATCCTTATCAGTTGCTTCATCATTACTTTCAATCTTCAGTGAAAAATGTGACTAACATGTTGTGTGGTATAAATAGACACTGCAGTTTGAGATCATTTATGCATGGTTTGAATTTCGATGAAATTTTATATTGCCCTCTGGGCTAAACACTTAACCTAAGTGATTGTCCCAATAATTCTGTTGAATCAAACCTTTTCAGATGGAAGTTTTACCTTTCATTATCTTCTAAACTGTTTTCTATAAAGCTTTCCAGGAGTGTTAGGAAGCAAATAAAAAAGGACACAGTTGCTGTTTATCAGTGATTCTGTGAATCATTATCTTGTCATTGTAAATGAATGGAAATAGGAAAATAAAATACTTCAACTCAAAAGACTTTTTTTTAGGTGATCCCAGGTCATCCTCAATATTTTTTTTTCTTTTGCACCTACAAAATTTGGGGTTATACAAAATGTGAAAGCATAAATGTAGATTGATATATTTGTAAATATTTGTGTATGAATATATTTGCTTTTGGCACCACTCAATGTGTCAATTTATGTGATTCTTTATTTTAATTTCTTTAGTTTCTGATTAGAAACTTCTAGTTGCCACAGTTTCATGATCTTTGCATATTTATTTATTTGCTACTAAAATGACTCAGCAATATTTCTGTTATTTTTACAAATGTTGTTCTATATTTGGGATAATTTTTATTTCAATGAAAAACATTCTCTCCATGTAACTTTATTGGTTTGGTTGTTTAAAAGTCTTAAATTAATTTTATAAGCTGAAAGCAATCATTGAACACTGACACTTTAAGCATTACAACAATGCAGAAAATCATCGACTCAGTTGTTTATATTTCTTGCAAGAATCAATTACAATACAGTGCTCTTGTTTTTTAACCAGAAAAGGGTCTCCTTTGGTTTTAATCTGAGTATTTTGAAGAGGTTTTCACTGTTTATAAGCATCATGAGTTGTTGTTCAACCACTTCTTTCTTTCTCTTAGCCAGTCTTAGTAGTTCTAATCTGCTAACGAAATTTAGGCATTTCCCCACCCCCTAGAAAACAAGATCTTTTTAAGAAAGCAGCAACACCCAGTCCAGAAGAATTAATTGACTTAGTTCAGACAAGCTGTCACTTGATTGCATGCCCACTGTGACAGAGGCAGGTCCTGTGACACCCTCTGTGGTCCCTGTCTCCTGGTCCCCTTGACCAAGGTGGGACATGAGGAGGTCTCCTACCTTCCCCATCCTCCTGGATTTCTTTGGCAGAGCACTGAGTGCATTTGGAGTGGGTGGAGGGTGTAGGGGATGGCACTCAGGTCTGATCTCCCCCTAGTCCTTGGAATCCAAGGCTCCTGAGGCAGGCTCTGTGCATGTCCATGTCCAGGGTGGTCTGTCAGCCCTTGTGTTGCACATTGGTAAATTGGACTCTGCTACACCCAGATCAGGTGATGGGGCAAGAATGTGTCACACAGCACGTGGGCTTGTGCAAATGAACAGCTGGTTACTGATTCCAACGAGAGGGACTTCTGAAGGGAGGGAAAAAGTTTCCAGCACCAAAATCTGAACGTTTTATCAAGAAAAAAATTCACACAGAAAGGCAATTTTCTGGCAAGCTCTACTAGTCAGAAGTCTCAGCTCGCCTTCACACAGGAGTCTTGATGGAAAATTTTATAGCTAGCCCTAGTGCAGAGTCTTTCAGAGGTGTTGAGCACCCACTGTGACCATTAATTTAAATAAGCCCATAATGTGGTTTACATTTAATAAAGTTGCAGCCACTGCATGAACCAGGTTTACTGAGTGTTGCCTTCTTTCCTGCTGGGTCTAAGTCTGCTGGTCTGGATAGTGTAAGAGTCTTGGGCTCAGAGCATGCCTTCACCCCATGTGTTCATTAGAAATATCCAAGAAAAGACTGCAGGCTGTGTGTTTTCACCCAGTAGAGATGACTTTTATTCAGGGATAAGAATGCACACAAGAAAAGAGGCAAATAAATAGGTTTGTACTTGCTTTGTACCTTTCATTGCTTGCCCTACTACTGACATACCGGAATTGATAATTCTGATAAAAGCAATATATTGCTTTAGTACTTACACAGCACTAGAAAGATAGCATACTATTAAATCTAAAATCTTCAGAAGTAGTGGCAGAATAAAAAGCATCAAGTGCTTATGAAGAAAATAAGCAAAATGGAAACAGATCAGATACTTCGACAGTGTGAATTAGCTCTCAAGTCTGCTGGCTTCAGCAGGGCAGTAATATCAGCTGAGAAACTGAAGTTTAGCTGCACTATTTACAAGAAGTATGTGCTGTTTACAGAAAGGAAGTGTGAAAAGCAATGTATTTTTGATTTGTTCATATTTACAGTGAGAGAGCCCAAGTAGCTGTAGCTTTCAGCAAGCGTTCCTTACCTTTGGCATTCTGAATTTAAATATTCTGGTGGTGGATGCTTTTGTAACTGAGTTGGTCTCATAGGCTGGCTGCTTATGCTTCCAACATTTTGTCATTCCACTTTGCCCCTAATGAATCTAGTTAATGTATTGTTCAACTCTTTGTACCAAGCTCTTGTCTACAATTGAATCCCAGCTTATTTGCAACTAAGGAGGAAAGGAAGATTTGTGGGAAAAATATTTCAAAAACCCACTGAAGGCAGCTGACCAGAGTTTTCAGTACTTCAATGTTAACTGATTAGACAGATCCACAATCACCTTTTAGCTGTTCTATTTCTGCAGTGGAAACTTGGGCTTGCCTTTCAGTGGCATACCAGGGGTAATTTGCTCAGTGTAGAGTGCTCCTCCGGCTTTGCCAGGGATTTGCCAAACATTTCCTTGTCCTCCCACACAGCTTGTGGAAGCCCTCTGTCCAAGCCAGAGCACAGCACAGTCTGTCAGCATATGGTCTGTCCCCAGATCCTTTGGATCACACACAATGGAAGATGTATTTTCAATTTGCACTTCTCACTATGAGTGCAATCTCAGTGCCCTGTATGATCTGTCACAGCACTTGCCAGAAAGTACCAGAATGGGTGACACACCAGTATTTTACAGTATTTTACCAGTAGTTGCCTCAACCTACCCACTGAAATGAAGGAACCATATGACCCCATCAGAATCAAGAATGTGTGATATTACTGCTTTTGACAAAGCAGTTTGCGCTGGAAAACTGTGACTTTCAAAAAATGAAATTGAGGGAAAAGATAATTGAAACAAAATTTGGACACACTTGAAATATTCCATCTTGATATTTAAAAAAACTCATTTGTTTGAAATGACTTTACCTCCCCACATTTTAATGTATAAGATGGGTAATTTTCTATTGAAAAGGTCAAAATAATTTCAAGCCAGTTTAATTTATCAAAACAGATCTTTTCACTAACCAAAATATCCATACATGAACTTCTTTGTTTTCACCGCTGTCATCCCAATTTTGGGTCAGAGTTGTCTTTTGAAAACCTTCACATGAAGGGGAAGCTACTTCTCATCCATCTCTATTCTGCAATTAAAAACTTCTAAGAGACCTTAATGTATTAGTTGAGGTCTTATGCAGCATGAAGTAAGTAAGGTTTTCTTTGTCTGCATTGGCCATTACCTTGTGTAACTCCCACATCTCAGCAAAAAAAGGATTAGATTCTGCATGAAAGAAGAACAAATGGGCAATAAGGACATTTCCCCATCTTGCTACTGGCTTGCTTTATCTTGGAAAGTATTCTTGCTGTCTGTGCCTCAGCATCCTTATTGTATTCTTCTTACAATGTCATGGAAAAATGTTATGGATACAGACCTTCACAATTGTTTTGCATCACGTGGGTGGTTTCTACATGCCTTTATTTGCGCTTGCAAACTCCCTCTCTGCCATTTCTGCCCATTCTCCTGTATTTTCCGCGCTTTCTTGTTTCAGTTTCTGTCAAAATCAAGTGTCCAGGACAATGGTTGCTATGGTATTCCCTGAATTTTTAGTGCTGATTGGTTGGATTATTCAAAAATTATCACATAATAGAAAGACAGAGAAATGTTACTGAATTTTATGTTCGTTTCTCACCCAGCTTCATAGAACCTGGCTTTTCCCAGATTCTTCCTTTTGGGCCTGGGTGAAAGCTGAAGACTTCCAACATTTGTTCAAGATGTCTGGATCTCTGACAGCCCATGTGGCAATTCCAGATGCATCCATTCGGCTGTACAGTCTTGCTCTACAGCACATGAGAAGGGACTCCTCTGTGCCTGAGATATGCTAAAACTACTGTGTGTGGACTAAGAGCCTTCAAATGTGCAGGAAATCTGTTACTCTCGGACTTACTGCACACTTGCCGCTCTGTGGGACAGTACTTCTGAAGTACTTCCTTAAACTATTGGATCCAGTGTGTTTATGCTCTGCAGCACGTGCAAATCTGTTTCTTTTAAAAAAGCCAAAGGATATGAATACCCTAAGTGGAAAGGCAAACATTGTTTATTATAGAGTAAAAAATGTCTTAATGATTTTTAATGATTTTTTTTAACAAAATCATAAAGATCTGATATACTCTTTTGCAATGATTTTCATTCTGCACAACGAGCAGCATTTTCTAGTATGGCTTTGTATTAGGAGATTTATTGCTATGATCTGCTAAGGGGCTAATTTCTGAAGCACATCACTTAATCTACGTATGAAAAACCAGCCCCAAACAAATCACATTGAAATCAGGATTCCTTCAGTTTCCGGAATTATGGCTTAGAGAATTTGCCAATATGAAGTTCTCAGATGCTGTTTAATTTCAAGATTTCAGTGGATTTTTGTCCTGGACTATGAACAGCAGATGCAATACACAACCCATATGCTTTTTCTTTGTTTCCTTTTAATCCTAACTTCATGTAGGACAGAAACACCAACTGATGAAATAGCAGCAACAATTATAATGTTGCATTACATAAACTTAGATGCGCTTAATATACACATTATAAGAGTCTTGATCAAAGGATTTGCTGTCAGGCAGAAACTTGACTAACAGGCAAATGATTTGAAACAGCTTTTTTTTCAGCCTGGATTGGGTGATAATAATGTGAAAAGAAGCTCTAACAGGAATGCTCTTTCACTGCCTATGCTGGAGCAAGCATGAAAGCCTGTTGTAGGATGGTAGAGGCTGTCTCTTTCTGAGGCTAGGCCACTGCTGGGGAAGCAGAGGCAGAGAGGAAACTATAACCTAAGTCAAAGCAGTGCACAAGAGAGGCAAGGATATGTAGAAAGGCTGATACATTTAGGCTTTTTAAAGCTTGCCGGTTTTTTAACCACTGTATGCCCCAGGAAAGATCATCATTGACACAGAGCCATCACAAAGCTGCAGTTCTGTAATCTGGGAGGTTAGATCTGATCTGGAGAGAGGTTAGGGCAGCTGGGCTGCGTGCATCTCATTTTTCTGGAGGCCTAATCCCTTGACCAGAAAGTATGCTGAGAGAGGCCAAGGAAAGTAATGTTAATTTTCTCTCCTAGAAATGTGGCACAAGATCACTGAGACAAAGAAAGTATGCCAGGGGTAATCTGACAATTGACACATCAAGGCTTAGAGGCTATATTAAAAGAACTATTAGACATGTCAATTAATTTTCCTTTTCCTCATTAATGAGCATCTGAGCTATGCATCTTCTGTTTGAAGCAGCAAGTAATCATTTTTCTAGGTTCCTTCATGCTATGACAAGTCACAGCCTTCTCGAGACACACATGAGACAGGGCACAATGGAGTATGATTATTGTTTCTAATTTCATGAGTGACTCTAAACTTTCAAATTGAAGAGAAATTTAATATTTATTTTGAATGTTAAATGATGTCTCTGAAAAAAGGAAACCTATGCAATTCAATGTTTTTCAAACATGAAACTATGGAACAGATTGTTCCATAGTTTTAATTTGATTCTTTAGCAGTAACTGAGTTTATCCACTAACTCCAGTCCCAGATTTCAATGAAAGCTCCAAAAGAAAAAAGGGGGGAAATAAACCCCAACAACCCAACCCCCGAAACCAAAGCCAGAGCACACTCTTTCTTTTGCTATGGGAACTATGAAGTTGCTGACAAACTTCATTAAATGCCACAGCCAACTTCTGACATGCTCAGCAGTGAATCTCATGACCCACAAACAGAAAGCCAACCTAAATCATGGAGTGGTTGTATTTGTCTTTTGTGTCTAGAAACCCACTGCTGGAATTTGCTGAGTGCTTCTAAAAATGTAGCAGAAGGTTCACTGTCAAAAAAACATTGTCTTTGTAAATTTTACCTTCAAACCTTGAGCACAGCAAGCAAAAACTATTTAACAAGCAAACAAAAAACCCCACACAACACAACAACTAAACCACCAAAACCTTCTGTCTCTTTTTTTTGGTGATGATTTGAAGTCTTTAAGCTGAAAGAATAATATAAAATATGATCTGAATCAATATGCCTTCAGGTTAAAACAGAAGCAAAATAAAAAAATAGTAAAGTATTTAAATTAAATGTTAAGGCAACAACTAAAACATCCCTATCACGATACAAGATTTGAAAATTAAAATTTTAATACAAATATAAGTTCTGATGCATTGTGGATCATGTAAGTTTTAGGTTCATCCTTAAGGAAATAAAGGTTATTAAAGCTACATACTAAGCATGAAAAAGAGGCTATGAAATGCAGAGAACCTGAGAGAGCATTATTGTCTGAACTGAGGAAGAGGCTTTGAGAGTAGCCTGTATCCTGTAACCACAGTGCTCTTTATAGTTCTACCTTTAGTTTTAGCTTGTCTTGTGAGTTTAGTTGTTTAGCTAGTTGGTTTTTTAGCTAGTTTAGTTTTTTCTAGTCTCATTTTAGCTGCATTTCATCAGCTAAATTCCTTTGTTATCTTTGGAAATCTCACCCTGACTGCCCCCCGACTTCTTGAGGCTTTTGCATCCATACGTTGCTACCAAATGTATGGGAATTGATAGGAAGGTGAGCAGTCTACTTTGCTGAACAAAATTAGGACTGCATAAATTCATGTGGTTATTATGCAAAGCTTTGCAATTAAATAAATGCCCTAAATAGGAAGGAAGAAGCAGTAAGGATCCTGCTACACACCTCAAGAGCTGTAGGAGCGGGAAAGAGTATCAGACCCATAGCACTGTTAGTCTGTCACACTGAGTTTTGACAAGGGAAGGTTTTTCCATCTGATGCGTATGGCAAATTTGTAGGTGCTTCTGTTTGAATGATTCATGTATCACATGGAGTCAAAGGAGCACAGTGTACTACAAGCCAGTGTAATCCTGTCTGAATTCAGAGCAGTAGTGGGAAACCTTATGGTCAAAGATAAGGGGACTTTGTCTTCTAGGGTTGTGATTGTGGTTGTCTCTATTGTCGGTAGAAAATAAGCATTAAGAATGATTGGCAAACTGATTGCCCCCCCAGTTCTTCCCCCAATAATCCAGCCTTTCAGCAGAGGAAATTAAAGCCTAAATTCAAAATCACATCTGTGGTGACTCCTGAAGGTTATTGAAGTGTTTCTTGTGTTTATTGTCTGGATGAACCTGGCCTTTCAAAAAACTGCACTATGTCTTTCCGGTATTTGGAGTTCTTGGATGAAAAATCTAAAGGTTCCAAGAAGAAGTAGAATCATATCTTTGTAAAAGGCTAAAAATAATATTTTCCATGAGTTTAAAAAACAATAAATCTTTCAACAAAGAGTATTATTTACAAATAACCTTTCAGGCAAATATACACAGGGGAAAAAAAAGCCCAAACCAAACAAACAGAGAAGTTAATTTGCATGGTAAGTTCAATACCTGCCAACTGTTGTTTATCAGAGACAGCAAAATAACAAGCCTTTTGTTCTGCCCAAATGCATTATTCTTCTGTTTTGGAAGCTTTGGTCTAATGCCTCCTGAACACTGGAGTTTATTTCTTAGCCAGATATTTTAGCAAGGCAAAGTATATGCAGTAAGGCAGTCTTCCCAAGTAACTTCTGGACCTGTTGGCCAAGAGGGGTAGAACGGAAGCACCTCAGTTGCTGCCTCCACAGAGAGAAACACTCAGTCCCAACCTACTAGAAAGTCAGCTCCCTTCTTCCTGAAAATACTTATTTCATGAGTGAAGTCTCAGAACTGAGTGTCTTTTAGATGTTCTCTTTTTTAGAAATTGTGCATGGGGGACGATAAGTGGTGTGGTACTTCTTCATATTTGAACTGAAGGAACAAGCTTATTGACATCTCTAAAGTGTGGGCCCCTTCTTTACTCTCAAGCAAATCTTCTGTTTGGGGGTGTCAAGTCCAAAATATTCTAGTGCCCATGAAATATTTGATTATTTTCTTTTACAAATGCTTCTCTTGGTGGTTCTTTTTCAGTCTGATGAAATTGCAGTTACCTAGGAGGCATATTGAAACCTCTTTGAAACTGCAAAGATCCACATGGATGTTGATTAGGTATCAATTTTTACAAGTCAGATTTTATTCTTAAAGGATTGCGTCTTTTGTACATCTTAATTTTCTGCTCTCTAGTTAGATAAAGCTTTTTCTGGTGGTGCTGATATCTTAGGCCAGCACACTATGCTATCTCTCTCTCCTCTGTCTGTAGATGCACAAACGTAGCTGGTTTTTTTCTGGGAAATTTTTTTTGGTAGGTCTAGTGTCCTTTCAGTACCCCCGCATCCTTTACTTACCTCTCTGCTTTTTGTTATTCTTTGATACTGTTGTTTCTCATGGTGACACTGTTTTGTGTTCTGGCACAAGCTGGAGTCACTTAGTCACATCTGGGATAGGAGTTCTGAATGTGTCTGAGAGGAAATGCACACAAAGGAAAACATAGACCCAGAGCACATTTTTATCTAAAGCACACCAAAAAAATCATAATGAGCCTATTATATTGCATTTTCATTATTGAAAAACAACATTTTTAAGTGGAAAAGGATGGCATCTGCCTCATTTGAGATTGATTTGTTGGTTTTGGGTTTTTTTTAATGCTTTTAGAGATATGTATTACTATGGTCCTGTGCAGTAATTAGCAGAAAATTTTAAGATTTCTTAGCATCAGGCAGAAAGCTTTGCTTCTCACAGCAAATGTCCCCTTTGGGAAGGAAGTTTCAGATGAAGAGCATTTCACTGGATCAATAGATGACACCAACAGAAAAGGAAGCTGGCATTTGTCTTGTCGTGTCTTACATGCAGCTATGGGCTATAGAGGAAAGTATGTTATCTACAGATTGCCTCTGATAAGGGGGTATCCCTCAAACTCACAGTGCAGCTAGCAATCACGCATTGATTTTTGAGAAACAAGCTGTAGCAATTTTTAAGTTTCTGCTTTATCCTGTGGAAACATAGGAATAACGTTATGTCTCCTCACTGAAGGAAAATTTGTGAAATTTCTTTCAAAAGGCAGCCAGGCAGCCTATTATAACACTTCCTGAACACCTTAAACACAGCTAGTGTCCCTTGTGTCATACAGTATAACAAGTGCGAAGGAGAGCACTGCACAAGGTATTACAGAGCCTTCCTTCCTTCCTTCCTTCCTTCC
>WBNO01018808.1:24089-45044 GCA_013400575.1 Peucedramus taeniatus
CTTCCTTCCGACACTTCCTTCCTTCCGACACTTCCTTCCTTCCGACACTTCCTTCCTTCCTCCCTCCCTTCCTTCCTCCCTCCCTTCCTTCCTTCCTCCCTTCCTCCCTCCCTCTCTTCCTCCCTTCCTTTCTTCCTTTCTTCCTTCCTTTCTTTCCTTTCTTTCCTTTCTTTCTCTTTCTCTATTTTTTTCTTAAAGGCAGAAGACCTGATTTCTGTAAACAACCCCCTAAAGGTACTCCCCCACCAATAGCAGCCCACTGTAAAATGGATAAGGTTCTCATTTTGTATCCTCCATGTCTTGATCATAATTTCTTATCATGGTTGACATTCTGGTCCAGTTATATCAGGTACATTCTGTGTAAGTCCTTTAGAAGACCGGGATAAAACCCTGCTGAATGCAGGATCATTTTGCCTTGGGCAGAGAGTTAGTCAAAGTGCACATAGTTCAAGGTGGATTTCTAGTCAGATTCTGCAGTACTGGGACATTCTGAAAGAAGTATTTTTGAATTGAACATAGCTCAGAATGAATTAAATTAGTTCTTTAATGCTTGGTTTTTCTCCAGAGCCATCAACACAAATTACTTTCTAAAATAGGCAGCAAATATACAGCATTAAACTGAAAAGAAAAAGTTAATACTGTTATTACGTGATGCATTTTGTTTCACTAAATTGTATGGATAATTTCCACCATAATTCCAGTGGTGTTTACAAAGATCTTTTAAAAATATTTCAGTTTCGCATTTCCTATAACTATGTTTTTCATAATGTAACTGAATTTAAGATATCTGTACAGTATCTCAGTTTTCTGAGATAACTGTTTTATGGTGGTTTTTTCTGAGATACCTGGTAAATGGTGTTTCAAAAATGGTGTCCTAGAGTATTCTGCACATGCACATAAGTCCTTTCTTTTTTAAGGCTCTTAAAGATTTAATTAAGCTGGCCTAACACAGGTTTACTTCTTTGAGAAAACATGCTGTATTAAAGCAAAAACATTTTTGTAATATGCAGTATAATAGCATCAGTCATCTGCTCAAACCTGAGCTTGCTCTCTTTCATCAAATTGTGATGAGTTCTTCCAAATCGTTATAGCTATATTTGGAAAAGGTATGCCTCGTAAATACTCTAAACATTGCAAGCAATTTTCTGCTTGTGAGATTTCTTTTTTTAATGTATTACACTTTGTTGCAGTTTCATGAATTGCCTTGTCTGGCCATGTTTAAATCTACAGGGATTTATTTTTTAACTGTATTCTAATTGGTGTTACCTGGGTCACGTCATACTTCATTCTCTTCATGGGGGCTGTTCCTGAGTCAAACACTTCTGTTCGTGGACGCGTTGCTACACAAAATAATAAAAATCAAAAAGCTCTAATTGATATAGAGTAAAAAATAATTTCCAATGTCAAGATTTCTCTAAATACATGCTCCATTGTTCCTACAGACTCCAGCCTTTTTTTATTTTTTTCTGCTTAGTTCTTCCTTGTAAATTTGCTACGAAAAAGAAAAGGTCATTTTTGTCAGGTCAGTACAGAAGCTTTTGGAGATCTGACTGGGATAACATTAATGGTGTTTTAGAAGCATTTTTATGCACAAGCTTACACCTATAAGTTAACTTTTTTTTCTTTCTTTTTATCTTTACACCCACCTGTTCCTATGGTGCATAAGTATTATAAATCTGCACAAGAACTGAATGGTGCATTTTGTTTAACTGACATCCTAACTCCAGCACTTACACATACATACAATTTAATTCTGGCAAGGGAAGCAATGCCTGCAGGAATTCAGTGTTTGTTTCATCCCATTGCTGTGAACACCAGACAGAAGTCAAAAAAAGGGCTTTGACTCATGGCTTGTCTGTGTTTGTGCAAGATGAAGTTTCATTGCTGTATGGCCAGACCTTCAGAAAGGAATGGAGGACTGTGGTCTGCTGTGTGTCTTCTGCCCACAGCAGCCACCAGTCTGTTAATTTTCAGTGAAGGAAGGTGGCTGTTTGTCTCCAGCTGTACAGACCCATGCTCCTAGTGTGATGCTGCTGCTAATTAAGTACAGGATGGAAAAGATCAAAGCTGTGCCTTTCCCTTCCCCCCACCTATTTTTTTTTAATCCACTCCACAGGATTTTTTCTTATTTTGACGTTTCATACCTCTCTGCTACAATGTTTTTTGGTAATCTCACCTGTTTGCTTGGTGGAGATTCAGGTGGTGTTGGATTGCCATTTTAACTTGGCAACTTCAGAGTCTTGTTTCCCAATGGCCTGCCAGCTAAATTGGTGTGTTACAGATGAATGCACAGCTCACAGATGGTGTTTGAGTGTTTAGAGGCTCTCAGAAGTAGATATGTATTTGGTCAGGAGGAAGATTGCATTTTTTCTCCAGACAGAGCAAATGTCCTTGGGGAGGTTTTCTGTGTCAAGGTAGAAAACAGTTCCACACATCAGGTACAGGGGACTCTCCTAGCTTAGGCACAAGTAGTGCCTACAAATATATATGTATTTCTTTTCTTCTGGATACGGTACAATGCTCCTATTAACATAAACAAGAAGTTTAAAATCCTGATTCTCCTGAATGTCTATAGACATTTTAAGTCCAGCATTTCACTTCCTGTAGTTTTTAACTTCTTTTTTAACTCAGACAAGCTTGAATGTGACCCTGTAAACTTCTCCAGGTCCTAAACGCTCTTTTATTGGTCATGCACAAGATTGAGCATTCAGCATTACTTACTGGGTGAACAGCTTTACAGATAATGCTGGATTTTTTTGAGATCTATACTTCCTCTGACATCTTGCATCCTCCCCTGTGTGGTTTGTGCCTTTTTCCCATTCATTCATTGTCATCTTATTTACTTAAAGCAGTCAGAGGGCAGTAAGTAGGGGAGGAGTTACATGCTTTCTTTTGCTTCTTGACTGGCCTAGTCATGTCATGAGGATGAATAACAGAGGCTGTCTACTGCCTTTTGTTCCTTTCTAGAATGAAATAAAAACCAGAGCTGCTTAAAAGTTCTGAAAACTGCACTCTATTTCTTCACTTCATGTTTGTACCCATCCAGAGCTGGAAGCAGCCAGACTGGAATATTTTAACAAAGTCTGTACTTGTAAGATTTCCAGACTGTTTTGCCAAGCGACTAAGCTCTTGAAAATGCAGTTAAGCATGAAATAGGCAAAGTTTTAGTTGCTTACCTAAACTTCAGCCATGATGATAATAATTTGGTTTTTTGTCATTTTTGCTTTGTCATTGTCAGATGCTGCTCAAAGGTGAAATGTGCAAAGCTTTGCCAGTTCTCTACAAGGAGCCACACTGTCCTCCAGCACTATTGCCACTCTGCTTAAATTTTGTGATTCTTTCTTCCTCCAATGCTTTCTTGCCCAGCTGGGTAAGAAATCTCTTCTTGTGAATGTCTCAGTTAATTCCCTTAGGAAACTCTTACTTAGCTAAAGTCAGGAGATGGGCTCTGCCAGCCTAACACTGTTGGGTAAAGGGACTACTGAGGACATGAATCTGCTGCTCTTTGCCAATTTTCTGTTATCATAAACTCTTTTATAGTGAAAGCTGACTGTCCACCATCTTCAGGCTAGCACAGTTATAGCCAGAGGAATGTGAATCTGTCAGCACTTTCTTCCTATCCTCTTTAATAAATATTTCTTGGCCCACTGACCCAGAGTGTCCCCCTGCCCAGTACAGAGGAGCATAGTGGTTTCTCCAAGGCTACAGCTGTGCCAGCACATAACCCCATGATTCTGTGGTGGGAAAAGTTCAGCTGCTGTGTTTTTTCTGGCTCTTGGCTATGCGTGTAATGCAAACACACCTAAGATGTAGCTGATCCAGAGTTTACTACTTGCTGGCTGTCTCCCATGAGCTGGCACAGCCTGGACCTTGGAAGGAGAGCAGCCACCATCAGCCTCCTCCTCCCCAGCTTGGTGGGGCAGCATGGGTGTTTACAGGTGCAGTCATGTACCCGTGTCATATTCTTTGCAATAAACGAAAACAATTATTGCAGTTAGTGGATTACTCTTTTTTCCTGTTTCGCATGAATGTTTAATTCCTAAAAGCCCTGCTTTTGGATTTTGGATTTTGCTTCTGGCAGTTTCTTTTTCCCACCACAGCTGCACCTGAAAATAAACATGTCATTATTTCCAGCATTTCTTCTGTATCATTACTTTGGGTTTTTCAGTAAGCAGTAGGTCAAATTCTCCTATGAGCATTTGTATGTTGAGGAATTACCCAATGTCCGCTCAGGCCTTTTGTCACCTCTCTCACAGCAGATAGCCCCTAGGTAGCCCTTGTAACTGTTTGTGATACCTGCTTTCTTGGTTGCTTGCAAACGGAAGAATATGAAGCATAGGTGTATATTGGAAAGAGCTAGGAAAAAACAGTGCCTCCATCCTTGGCAAATGCTCTCCCTGGTTATATTCACTTTGCATACAAATAAGCAAAAAAGTAATATTTTATTAGGAATCCAGTGGATAGAATAATGAACTGTAACTCAGTAGAGCTTGGTTCGTAGATCTGCCGTTGGCTTATTGGGCAAAGTCATTTGTGTCATCACCATACAGCCTGGGATAAAGACAGTTTCTTTGTAATGCAGTAGAGCCTTGAAAAAGAAAAATATTATGCAGAGGGAATAATAATAAAATCCTTCTAACAATAATAAAATTATGGGTTTAATATATATATTTATGTTGTGCACAGTGGAATGAACCATATTCTCTTCTGCCTCTTGCTTTAACAGTGGTGCTTTGCACTGGTTTCCATTGGAAGTATTACATGTATTAGTGTTCTAATTTTAGATGTGCCTTCAGATACAGGTGTGATTTTATCCTGAAAGTGATAACATTTCATTGTAGTAACACTGGGTAGCATTTCCTGCATCTCCATTTCTGTTGATACGCCATAAAGGACTAAGTTTAAATACCTACTATTTAGGGTGGTGGTGGGGAGGGGTCTTTTTTATTTGTGAACTGGGTAAACATGTTGCACTCTCTCTTGGCCTGTAAGGACTGTGTATGATTCCCTGAAGGTAATTTACAAAAACTAATTTGTGTCTGCATTTGCTCTTTAAATCTTCTCTGTCTGTATGGGTGACAAAGAAACATTTCTTTTGCCTTATTTTATGCAATGTAAATAATAGATACATTCAGGATAGATCCTGAATACCTCAGCTGGTGAGCACCAGTATAGCTCTGGAGTAAGCAGGGTTGCATCAGCTGAGGATCTACCCTGCCATCAGTTCTAAGTGCCAGCCTTGCAGTGCATTATGCAAATGTTCACCGTAGTTTGTCAGCAACAAAGCTGTCACCCAAGAGTACACACTGCCTTCTATCAGCCATTACTTTTCTGTCATCATCATCAAGTGCAGCTTAAGAGAATCTGTGCATCATTTCTTTCCTTCTGAACAATTTCCATAGAAATAATTGACCTGCTTTTATGGTAATTCGGTCTCTGCTGTTTGTTACTGCAGCATTTCCCAAGGAAAAATGCAAAACTAATGCCCTAGAACAAAAACATTGAGACAAATTACTTACCAGTAATCCAAGGAATCATGGATAAATTCATTGCTCAAGTGGCTTCTCATTTGGAACTTTATATAGTTTTCACCTAAAGGTTAAGGTTTGGTTTTTTTGTGGGTGGAGGGGTTATTTTGTTTTTGAAAGGTAATACTCATGCTCTCTGCCCTACAGCAACTTTATATAAATCTCTTCTGAAAACTGTATCTGCCAGCACTGTCACTCCACCCCCAAGCTTTTACTACTAACACCAGCTAAAAATATTTAAAGGGACTGTTTCCACTTGTTTGGTGCATTTCATTTCATGTTTCTGCCTCTTCCTTTCTTCATTTTTCAAAAAAGTCTATAAGAGAGGTCATTTAAGCCTAGTGTTTTGAAGTGGCAACCAGTAAACAGCCTTACAGCATGATTAATGAGTACTCTGGAACAGTTTCCTGAAACTCACTAGTAAATTGGGGGCAACTGAATTTGTTTTAAAGTAAATGAAGATATTCCAGTTATGGGCTGGGACTTTTCTGTGAGTCACTGTGTAGGCTATATTTTCCACCAGTTTCTACCACTGGCTGATGGTGCTCATGTCAAGGTATAACCTTGGGAAGTATAACCTAGCACAGAAGTAACATTCAGAATCTGGACTTCCAACAAGTTAAACATTTACGTGCTTAATTTCCATTTAAGAGCAGGAAATTGTGATCAAGGCATTTGATGAAAATCATGAAGTCTTAAAAAGAATAATTGCCGTTACAAAAATAAAAATAAATGTCATTTGATTCTACCCAATGGACATATTTTTCTTGATTTCTCTGACTTCCAACAAGCTTGGGTTTCTGTGGAGTTTCTGGGCTGCTGTTGCTTTTTTTCAGAGGAAAGGTGCAGCTAAGGAAAGACATCATAGATGTTACTCTGCTAGTTTAAGCAGGGTCATTCCATGGAAGGCTTTTGGGTTTGATAAGTAAGCACATTCTGAATTTCTCCACTTTCATGTATAAGCTTTTTGAGCAGATGGATTTCTGTGGCTGACAAAGCCAGCATCTCAGAAGGGATGACACAGCTCACAGAGGAAGACATCAGCTCTCTTTTGACCTCTTGAAAGTGGGAGTAATCTGTGGAGTGATGGAAGAACATATTCAGCTAAATTCTAAACTAAACCTTAGGGAACTTCCATAGCCACACTTTGTACACACTGTGCTCACACTGTGTACAGCTCACACAGCTTCCACACAGCGAGTGACAGAGCTGGAGCAAATGTGTTCATGGAGCTCCTGTGGAAGTACTGATTGCACTGGGAGTTCCTGCTGCAGTGAGCAAGGGGTTTACTCACCTTCCCAAACAAATGTTTTGGCCACCAAGGTTTTTCCCTATTTCTGGTTCTCCAAGACTGCTGTGAATGAAAGAGGACTGAGTATTTTCAGTGCTCTGAGCTGTGTGCTCTTCTTCTCTGTTTATGTGTTGGGTTGGAGGAAGGATTTATGTTCTTGAAACATTTTACAGGTAAATATTTCGTTCTGGTCTTGCTTATTTATAGGTAGCTTCAATTAGTAAATAACATACTAGTAGATGGTTCTTACATAAAATGAAGTCCTGAGCTAAATCCAAATTTATTTTTTTTTTAATATACATGGTTACTCATGCTCTTGGCACAGAGATGAAGATTGGCAGTGATCCCTGTAGGATGTGGATTTCTGACATGGGTGAGGCTGGATGGAATGTCTATGTAATTCTACTTGTTTGATGAAGGATGAGATGAATATTATGAGCTAAGAGTATTATTTTTTCTTTTTTTCTTTTTTTTTTACAAATAAACTATTTGGTCTAACTAAAATACAGTGTGGTTAATCCTGCCCTATTAACTTTTCTCAAAGACTGAATGCTTTAAGAGTAAATTTGATGGAAGCTATTAAGGATCACAAAAACTTCTTTATATGAAAGGAAGTGTAGTGCAATCTAGCTGCAGAATTCAGAACATTTAGAATTCCATGGTTATTGTAGCATAATACCACAGTCAATTATATTCCTTATTTTACATTTTTCTTTGTCTCTTTCTCACACAAGCCTAGACTATGAATTCATAATGTTAATGAAATGTGTTGTGATGTTCCTGTAGGCTGCTGTGGGAAAATAATTACAACATGAGGAAGGTCATTCATGATGTGGCCCTGTCCCTAAAGTAGGACTTTGTGACTGACTAGGACATAAGCAAAATGGACTACATAAATTGAAAATACCTTCAAAAGCCCTGACAGATCAACCTACAGTCATTGCAAGAATCAGCTTTCTCAGCCCAACATTTTTTTCTGTGAGAAGTTTTAGCTATTTGTACTTGAGGCCTTTAGTGACCCAAACGCTATTTTTTGGTGCTGTGCCCCTGACAACTTCTTGTCCTCTCCTTCTCCAGCCATGTAACAAAAGCTTGAGCTTTCTCATGAACAAAGGGGCTGGCTGACAGCCTGCCATCTCCTCCACATGCATCCCGCTCAACGCTGAGGATCAGGAGTAACATGATGCCAAGGCTGGTCTCAAAATCCAGCCTTATGGCTGGCAAATTTGGAGGGGTTGTTTTTCCTTCTCATTCAAACCTAGACTAAATGTAGGAACCTTTTAAGTTTTTTTCTCTATTGCTATTCACACTTCACTTTGTGACTGCTGGAGAAAAAAATGTACACAGCTACTTAAGAAATATGTGTAGACAGGTAAGTTCTTCAAAAGAGCACAAAATACAGTGCAAGTATGTCTGCTGCTTCTTCTTCAGTCACATGCTACACTTTAAAAAGCCAGCATGTTTTCTTCCACAAAAAGACCTTTATATTTCTGAACTTTCAGAAGCCTTAATCAATATAAATAACAGTTTGAGCATGATGACATCATATTCAGTCCTAGAGTTGTGCATCTCAGCTGCTTAGTCATTTAAATCAGTGGAAATAAGCATAGCAGTTAGAAGTTTCAAAAGGTCAAAGAAGCTACTGTCTTTTCAGCTTTGAATCAGCTGAGAGACTCCAGTTTCTGGGAAACATAATGCCAAGGTTGCATCTCGGCATCTCATTTCCTCCCTTCATCTCTTTTGAAACACTACAGTAATTAGCTTAAAGGGAAAATCACCCCACACTCAGTAGGAGAATCCTTTACAGTGAAAGCTCCTTTCTGTTTTCTCTTTTACTTTATGAAACTAAAGAGGAGTTTTAGCCCACATTGTGTCCTGACATATTTTGACTGAAATGCTCTTACCCAAATGCCAAAAAGCTGTTCACAGGTTTTCAGTAAAATTAATACTTTTCAGTACAAATATGACAAGTTCTTTTACCACTTTCTCAGAAGGAAAACAAGTGATAAAGTGTTCCTTAGAGAACAATTTATGAGAAAATTTAAAATAAAAATGAAACCAAAAGGCTTTTAAAAACTTTGTTTTAAATGTGATTTGTTGTCCTTTTAAAAGTGGCAACATGATTTCTGAGATGATGCCACTTCTCACCTAGATGGCCATGGGTAAAATATTTATTTTCTTTTTTTTTTATTTTTAATGTCAGATGCATTGTTTACTCAAGAGTTGTGATCAGAACCTGTGCTACATTATCTATACAGCAGGACTCTGCAACTGCTGCTTCTTATGTGCCCTTACGAATGACTCTTTGTTTTGTTTCCCTGTATTTCTAGCTGCCACTCTGCTGCTGACGTGAAGCTGTCCAGGCAGGTTGTGGAGCGTTTCCATTTCGTAGTGTACACAGCGTTTTTGGAGCTGGGAGCCATACACTGGCGCTCCAGGGACTTCTGGCTCCTCACATTGCTGGTGGTTTTGCTTTGGTTCCTGAGACTTTACCTGCATTATTTGAGCCAGTGGCTCTTCCTTCGGACCATCTCAGTTCCTATTACAAAGTAAGTCCTGCTACCCTCTTTCCTCTGTAAGGATATTTCTCCAAATAGTTTGATTCAAAGCAGGTCCTTTGCACTATGAGAATTGGTGGCTAAGACCCATGCTGAGAGGTCGACACGCAAGCTCTAACAGGAGCCCCTGCAGAAACTAAGAGAACAAGGACTGAATCCAGAGTCCAGTGATCTGATATGCCAATGTGTATATCAGGTGAAGGTGTTAGTAATGTAAACTTTAAACCCAGAACATGACGTGTCCATTTATGTATCTTGTGTCATGCCTACCTCTCTCCCATCTGAGATACTCAGCAGGCTATGTATCTTCCAGAAGATTAATTTATCACTTTGGAAAAAGTATTTCAAAATGCCTAAGGAGTGCACCAAACTGAAGAAGCATTTAAATCATATTTCATGCTACCAAAGTGATCTATGAGTAAAATACTTAGAATTTAACTTTGATATATTAGTTTTACTGTGAGTACTGCAATGAGTTGACATATTTTAACTGTATAATACATTGACTTTAGCTCAGGAATTAGACCTCTCTAGAGTGTTGCAGGAAAATCATTGCTTGTCATCACCTGGCATGAAAAAACCCAAAGATGGAGTACAAGTCCACCAGGTGATAAATACCTGACTCTGTTCATGTTTCTGTGTGGTAGAGAGGGTTTTGCAGAGCAAAAAAGGTTCCATCATACTTAGGGAAGGAAATATTTCTCCAATAGAAACCCTTTTTTTTTTTTTTAATTTTTTTCACCTTAAAGCATCACATAAACCTGAATTAGTCAGTATGAGCCAGTAATATGCAACTTTCTGACCTATGTCTGGTGTGGTAGTGGTATTGATTATTGGCTGAAATTCGAACAAGGTGTCTGATCAGACTCTGGACAGTGCTGGGTATTGTCAAGGTGGTCTTCTAGATCTTAATGCAAAGCCAGCCATCTCTCACTTCTGGCCTTGCACAGCCCCTGTGAACTTAGCCAGCTGGCACTAAAACTTCTGGGAGGCCAAGCATCGAGAGTCTGTGAAAACAAAGGGAACTCAACAGAAGGAAGCAACGCATGAGAGAGTGGTGGTCATGTTCAAAGCCACTAGTCACAGCTGTCCCAGGCAGTCAGCTAGATAAAGGATAATGGTCTCAAGCCAAAATGCCCTGGATCAGCATCTCAGTCTGTAACTGTGTGCCTGAACAATGAGACTGAGCTGAGCACTCTCTAGTCCTACCCAAATGCAGCGGTAACACTTGCAAGTAGGGAACAGTGTGAGAATCAAACCACTTCACCTTTAGTTAGGAGCAGAATTTAAACCATTTCAATAGGACTGAAATTTTTGCTTCAAATTTCATCATCTGTGTGTAGCTCACAACGCTGTGCTCTTCCTGTCTCTTACAATGCCAGCAAACTTGCTCATGGTATGAGCTTTGCAAATCCCACCATCTCATGGTGGCAAGAGGGACATTTCCAATCACTTTAGGCCTGCTAACAGTTGTGTCTTCCACAGATCATTTTCTGCTTTGTGCAGTGCCCAAAGGTGCTGCTGTGCAGAGATGGATGAGCTCCCGGGGCCTGTGCTCATGTTGGTGTGTCTGGGAGGACGCCTTTCTATGGCCTTTCCTGAAAAATCCCTAGAGCCTGGATGTATACTCAGTGAACTGAGAGTCAGAGGGGATCCAAGGATGCAGAGACAGGAGGAAGTTGTTTTTTTTTTTTTTTCGGACTAGCTTCATAGAGTTTTTGGTCAGTGTTGTGACTGGGATGCAACTTTACAATGAAATGTGCATGATCCTACCTTCTTTCAATGGCTTGCTCAGGAGCACAGACAAACTCTCTCCTTTTGCTTGTTTACAGATTCCAGCTCTTCCCTCACACTGTGGAACTGTGCTACCAGAACTCCTTGCTGCACACCAGTGAAGAGTTGGCCATGGTTGTGGTGGGACCCCTAACCTTGAACGTAGGGCTGCTTCTCATGGTCCTGATCAGATGGGGCTGTCAGCAGCTGTTTGACTCATTCCCTTCCTTCTTGTCAAAGTTTATCATAGCTATGGGACTATGGACAGTGCTAGACCCCTTGGCAGTGTTTGTAGTGGATTCATTCCTGGGGGTGAGTCACTTAAAATAACTTGGACATGAGAACTTGACGTAGAAGTTTGTTTTATTCAGTGAATCACTGAAAGATATGAAAATCCACCCCTGGCAATGGAACGTGAAAGTTAAAAATAAATTAAATAATAATGTTATACATTACCTTTTTATTAACAAAATTCCCATCTAATGGAGTCACTGTGTTTCTGCATAAAATTAAAAGCACTGTACAAGCCATATTTGGAGATAAGAAAGTAAATCCACTGCTGGAGTGATTGCATCTGCTTTGAAAAGAATTACGGCAATTTTGGATGTTAATGGGGATGGTTTAATGAGCAATCCTGATTATTAACGCTTCAGATTTTTCTAAGCATCAAAACAGACAAAATGAAAAAAATGGAGGTTATCATGCACTTCTCTGACATTCAAGGTAGTTAATTTACTGGCACACCTAAAAAGACTTGTGAGATTGAAAGACAGACATCTTTCAGGAGAGAGTTTCATAACATGTAAAAAGAGGAGAGCAAAGTTCCCAACTCTATCTGTGCCTGTGTATGGGCTGTGTGGCGCAACTGTTCTTGGGTGGTCGCAGATGTTTATCACATCTGAGATAATGCCCAGTATTGCAGAGCACAGATTTCAAATTTGGGTTTCACTGTGTATGTGACACAGGCTCCTTTCAACGGTTGCAGGACGCTGAGATCTTTTCTGAGCTTGTGGCATTGCTCCTCTTCTGCTCTTGCTGGTCTTCCAAAGTCATTTATGTTTCTGTTGCTCACTCCAGATGAAGCACTAATCTACAGGTCTTGTTGTGGATCAGGTTTTCTCAGGTCTCTTGGTTCTTCATCGTCTAACCTGTGCTCTGCAGGTGATTTTTCACTCTTTACACAATGTTTTCTATTGCAGTAGTTTTGAAAATTAAAATTCAGCTCTTCAAGGAATTTAATTGGAGCTCACTTGAGAGGTAATTGCAATACTTGAAGCATGTGGCAACACTCTCTAGTTTTCACTTGGGCAGCCTTCATTAATTAATTAATTTATTTTTAAATTTCATGATGCAAAATATGCACAGAATTGAATTTTAATTGTAATTATTTGGATTAAGGGTTTTTTTTTCCTAAAAGAAAAAAGTATATTTCCTCAATAACCAGGATAGGAATACTGAAATGTTTAAATGGATTTTTTCTACCCTCTAATGCTGGTGTATTAATAAAAACTGGAAGAGAAGATGAGATCTGCCTTATCTTTCTCACACTTGCATTGAGAAAATCGTTGCCATTGACTTCAGTGGAATTATGCTCAGTTCTACACAGACTGGATTACTTATCAATTTCAAATAGCACTTGGTCAGGGGGAAACGTGAGATACAGATAAAATAACTTAGTTTTTCATTAAAGTGTTAAAAATGTACACACTTCTCTGTACTTCATATTGAAAATTTGGCAGTCTTACCCACCAAGATTATCTTTGGTAGAAACTCATTTGTTCAAATATTACATAATATACTGTATGTATCCTTTCCAAAATGAAACTATATCTCTTACATGTGTTTTCATTATTGCATTTTTTTTTTCTCTTGGCATTCTTTCAGCAGCTATTTCAGATTTGCTTGCCAATCTATTTTAGATCAAACCTTTTTAAAATCCTGTTTTGTGGTAATAGAAGTTATTTTAGTGCTAGAATGTATTTCAGTGTTCAAAATGGACTTAATACTTATGAAGGATGACAGATAGCCCTGGAGACAAAGGTTTCTGTGTTTACTAACTAATGTTTTTTATTGTTAAGGAAAGGCTAGAGAGCAGTTGCATATTTGAGGGGTTTCAAGTCATAGTCCAAAATGCTGTGTCAAATGTGTTATTTCAGATTTGATTTACTGTCAGCTTCTAGAAGGATGTTCCAGGGATAAGAAACATTCCTATGCAGTTCAAGTTCCCATTCTGTGAGAGCTTTCCTGGGACCTCACTCACTTTGTCTGAGACCTCACTCACTTTGTCTGTGGCTTCCAAAATGCAAAAAAGCAATGACACCTCTTTGGCCACATGGATGTGTATCATTATGAAAAGCAAGAGACACTGCAAAAGGCTCACATGACCACCACATGTGGTGGTATGATAAGTACCTGAGAGAGATGTTGACAAACGTTATTTAAGCTATTTAAAATGAAGACACCTTTCTTGGATCATGTCTTTGAGGACCACAGAAGGTATACAGATTGACAGAGTACCTTTGTTAGGAAAAAAGTATAAAGAAGTAAAGTTCTCCCACACCA
Source organism: Peucedramus taeniatus (assembly GCA_013400575.1). Classification (NCBI taxonomy): domain Eukaryota; kingdom Metazoa; phylum Chordata; class Aves; order Passeriformes; family Fringillidae; genus Peucedramus; species Peucedramus taeniatus. The sequence goes on from WBNO01018808.1 coordinate 37,802, forward strand.
CTTTTGCTTTGCCAGAGAGAATTTCTTGGATAAGAGAGAAATTTATTCTTATTTGCCATTCAGACTTTTGCCTCTCTGGAGGAATGTCAGGACATGACTGCTGTGCAGAGGATTTTCCTTGGTAGACAGTAAGACAGTAGTGGCAGCAGCCAAATTTTTTTTCCTTTTTTTTTTTTTTTACAAGAAGAAAAGATGGGACAGGGAGATAGAAGAGAACCAGAGTATTTAATTATTTTTGCAATAAATAAATGACTAGTCTTTACATGTCATTACCGGTCTCCTGGGACCTTCAATTTTCATGACAGTAATCTAGCAGCGTTGCAAATGGTGAAGAGAGAACAAAAATGTACTCAAGAATCACAGTCCTTCTATAGCTGGACTTATAGTTGTCCTTCCTTTTTTATGTCCATTCCTTTACTATGCACACCATTGCCAAGGCAGCCAGAAATGTGCAGAAAGTTTTGATACTTCCTAAGGGTTAATCTAGGCAAGTTGCTCAGAAAGGTGCGAGTTTCTTGAAGCCTAAAGGTCACAGATCCTCTTTGAATGATGGACACTGGATGCTTTGGTGGTGCAGTTTCACATCCTTGCAAAACGTGTCAACATAATCTAATATGGATATGGCTGTCACCGTGTGACTTTAAAAAGGCAAAAGTGGAGAGAGGAATTTATTTTAGTTCTGAGCAGTAGAAGACCCATGATATGTAGTTGAATTCTTCTAAATTGATCCAGCAGAGGGCAATAATATGTCAATACAGTAGCTAGTTCTTAAGAATTAGATATGAGGGAAAAAGATAAAAAAGGAAAAGAACAGATTTTTGGAAAATAAATAATTCAGTATTATGCCTCTTTGGTCATTAAATAAAGGCAAATTTCAGCCTTCTGCCCCTGCCACTTGTCTTGAAATACACTAAGAGATTTCACTTCAAGCATTTTCACTGTGACATGGGTTTTATTCAATAAGCCACCTCTATATGGTAGATTTTAATTGTACTAAAATAAGCCAGAAAATAGTTTATTTCACATCTTGTGCTTAATTTCAAATTCTGTCTAGCAGACTCCTAAGTTTCAGACTGTGTGCCCCACAAATTACATTTAAATCCTTACTATACAGAGATTCATGTTCTTTTGTCTCTATAGTCTAATCAGGTGTGACATTTTCTTATGCTGATTTTTTTCTCCATGACAGCGATTTGGGAACAGCGTAGAGAAACCCATTGCTGATGCTGCAAAACTCTCCTGGGTGTTTCTAAGAGCAGGGGAGTCAGGAGTTCCTGGTGCCTTAATCACAGTGATGCTTTATACCATCCTGTTCATGATCTCATCAACAGTGTTGTACCTGTATTTTTTAAGGTATGCCTCTTAATCTCATTATTCCCCTAGGAGCTTAGGTTCGTGCCTCTTCTCCTGTTAGATAAAATAAGGTGACATCAGAAAAGATGTATCAGTGTCACACACCCAGAGCCCTGAACTGCAGATAATCAAGGAGGGGTTTGCTCCTGCTTAACTTTTAATGCACTGGGATTGATGGGCACAGCAAGTCAGAGACGGAGTCACTTAGTTCCTCAACAGGAACACAATTGATATAATGATTTTTCCTAGATTCTAGAAGCCTCTGCTTCTTTGGCTTCAGGCAATTGTGCCTATGAAAGGGCTTGAGCTGTAAAGTGTGTGTACCTTTCATTTAGGCACTTTTGAAGATGTTGTCTTTAGCCTTACAAGAAGGGGTTTTGTGAGAAATAGGAAAAAATTCAGAAAGCTACATATGATATGAAGTGCAAAATCTCTGAATCTGCAGTGGCTTCCAGAGCCTTACAGCCTTTTAATGATACAGGATTTTTGGCTTGTGGCTGAGTCATCATGATAAGATTTAATCCAAATAATATTTCCGTGACATTAGCTCATTTTCTAAACTCAGTTCCTCATGACATTTGGCCAACCACCTTTCTTGCCAGCTTTCTAGTAGACACCAGGACCTGTTCAGGACAGGTGCAGGACACTGAAAATTATTTAGATAGATTGTCTAATATATTGAATGAAAAAGTGCATATTTTTTTTCTACGTGGGTTGTTTATAATGCAGCAGGAATTTTGTGCTGGCCCTCAATTCACCCAGTGATGAACACTGGCAAGCACCAATAAAAAGCCACATGCAAAGGCTAGATGCATGCAGGTATAAGAACACAAAATCTCAGCATACGCTCTCCAGTTTACTGTATCATCCCTCAGTCCCCCTTCCACAACCTCTCTTGCAGCAGGCAGAAAAAGATAAATGGCAATCTAAATTTCTGCAAAGTATTTCAGTGCTCCTACATTCCTGGGAGCTGTACACAACTCCAATGTACTGGCAGTCTAGTTAATTAGTTTTTGAGACATTAATGCCTTCTTAATCATTGACTTAATAGTTTTGTATAGCTTCTTAAGTTTTAGCTGCTGTCGTTTATTACTCAGGAAAATTAATTTAAATTAAAACATTTGTAAGGCAGGTTTTTATGAGAATATTACTAACATCTTCATTGTCTGGGGAACAGGTGCAAGATCATCAAAGGTATCTTTCCTTCTGGATCAATTTTCCTGTAATGTTTTCCAATAAAGGGGTGGGGGAATAATGTTACTAGAGGGGAAAAAAGTTGTCTTAGCACAACACATTTTAAAAATGATTCATAGCAAAATTCAAAAGCAAAGGGAAGATAACAAAATCTGTTACAGTCCATAAGGTCTTTGAAGTTCTTTGCTTCATGAGAAAAGGAAACACTTTGAATACTGGAGTCTGTTCAGAGTAAAGTTATATAATGAGCTTCTGCAATTGTATCAACTTTCTCTTCCTTGAACAACTACAGACAACACCATGGGTAACTTGGATCTAGACAGGACTCTTGAGCAGCACACTGTCAGCCTAATAATGATAGAATTAAAACCTTTTTAAATGCTTTTAAGGACAACATCTCTCCATTTCATAACACTGTTTCCTGAAGGTTGGCATAACAGCATTTGTTTTCAAGAGAGAATAGTATTACTGCCAAGGCAGTAGCATCCCTTTGTGTGAATATTTCTCAGATGCCATATCTCAAATACATTCAAGTGGAATGTTGTTCAGCACAGAAAACATGTATTTTTAAATAAGCATCCACCACATTTTTCTCTCGTAAGGTAAACCAATATAAATATTGAGGGATAACTTCTGTGCCTGAAGACTCCAATCCACAGGGGAGACTTTGGCTGTTGAATGGAGGAGGAGGTGCTGTTTGTTGGAATTACTCAGCAGTTTGTCATTAAACTGAAGTGTTTTGACAGTGTGTAAAAGAATGGATAAGAACACTGAACCCACAAGACTACCAAAGCAAGCAGGGGAAGTGTCTATTTCTGCCACAGCTAGAAAGCTTCATGGCAGCACTGGTGAACAGCCAGGAAGCTAATGAAATAATGGGCAGGGGTTAAGTAGCAGTAGGCATCTATTTGTGTCTTTATAAACCAAAATACATCAATAAATCTGATTCCCCTTGCTTGTCATAGGAGTCTGTAGTACAACTAGCATGAAGAGATATTCTAATTACGTTTTGGAACAATGAGGAGGCACTGGTTGCGATTCCTTCCTTTTAATTCTACCAGATATTAGAAACAGACAGGAGTTTGTTGGTGAAATGTTTTCTGCACTGTGAGAAAAGGCAGACCCGTCTGAATGAAAGTGTCTGGTGGAAAGCATCTGAATTTCCTGGTACTGAAACATTTTTCAGGGAAAAACTTCAGAAATCTACATTTTTCAGTGTTAATAGCAAAACTGGTTTTGTATTTTCAATTGTGGTTTTCCAAAAAAGGCTGAGAAAGGCTCAAGCTAAGATGTAATAAATTGTTTTAAACCACTAAAACTATCCTTTAATTTTTGGTTTGTGTAATTCTTTGAAAAGCCCATTTTTAAATCAGACTCTTGGTAGGAAATAATTTCAATGTTCTCTGTTCTTTCTGATAGGTAAATAAATGAACTTATAGAGTATTATATTAGTTCTCATATGTCTAGAAAACATAATCTTTGTTTTGTTCTTTTTATTGTATTAGCAATAAAAATAACTACTCTCTTGCTTATAACAAGGTATGTTAAGGTGTAAGAAGTGTTTTATTAGTTTTCATGCCAAAGAAAAGAAATTAAAGCAAGTAACAGGAGCAGGCTGAGTACTTATGGACAAAAGGAACAAAGCTGAAAGACAGGCTTCATGATTCTTAATTAATTCAAAGTTAATTATATTGTTTATAACCATGTGCTTAAAATCTTCATATAGAAAATGTTTATGGCAGCAAATAGACAGTAATTTAACTGCATTAAATTTTACTTAATTTGAAATAAGAATGTTGCATTAACTGAGCTTAAATAAATGGCAAGGTCTTTCTCTTGTTTAGGAAGACAAGTGGCAAACAATTTAAACTGTTGACCTGGAATGTCAAGCACAAACACCATGGAATAATATTGCTTCAACATGAACAGAAGGTCAGAAAATCCACCAGCTTAATTGTTAGGTTTTCAACCAAGCACAAGATAATTCTAAATTATGAGTCAATTCTTCCAAAAACATATCTATTGCATTGAAAGAACATCTGATGTAGATCCAGTGATAAAGAGAAAAACTTTTTATTTAAAGCTACTGTGGAGTATTACATAGAGGGTACTAGTTATTTATAAAAAATAATCTCTTTTGTAGTGTGCTCTAAGCTACTTTAGCATCCTACTCTGCTTTAGCACTGATTTTTATTTCACACTTTAGAACATTTTCTATTATTTCTTGACGGCCAGTTTGTTTATATTCCCAGACTACCCACATCTTGATTAGATGATCTGCTCTCCCCTTTTGATAACAGTATCCCAAAATGACATCTTGGAAACTTTGAAATTTAGGGCTGTAGCTTCAAAAAGGAATATTTCAAAAAAGAAGGGTGGAGAAAAAAGTACAGAGAGAACCTTTGCAGCAAAGCCTGAGATATAAATTCCTAATCTGATGTTGAGTCAGGCTGCCAGATTTTGGGATCAGAATAGCTACTTCATCACAGAAACTCTTGGATATGGTACTTGACCCTAAGGTACACATTCCCCTTTGAAGAGAGACCTAAAGCTCCTCTCGAGATCAAGTTGAAAAGTTGTCTGTTGGTGCATCTCCTTATTTCTGTTCCACACTAAATCTCAGTTGGAGGCAAAATTGTACTAGCAACTAACTTATTGAGTGTGCTACTCTGCACTTTCTGTGAGCACTGTGAGGTGTGATGTAGATCTGAGGTAAACATGAACTTCATTCTGGTTTAGCTGAACAACCTTCTGCCTCTCCCAGGCACACTCATTGTTCACCACATACAGGCCAACACAAGACCCAAGGATAAGGACCAGCCACAAAAACTGTCACTGGTGCTGCTGTACGTGAGAGGGGTGAGAATTCAGAGGGTCTAAGGAGTTATGCCTGTGCATCTCCCACCTGCCAAGAAATGAAGGACCGAAACAGCCTCACAGAAATCCAGGCATTTTTTTGGTTGCAATGCCACAGCAATCCATGAACTTCTCATGATTACCCAGCCAGTCTATGGGAAGGATGAAAATATTGAAATTGGCACCAAGAAACTGCTGAATTGGAGTAAAGTATTATCTTGGAAAAGGGTACAAAAGAAAAGACTTCAGTTCAATATCCAAAACTCAGATTCCAGATTTTCTGATTTCTATTTTTTGAATCCCTGTTTTTGGAATAAAAATAGAATGAGAAAGAGATTAATTGAGGAGGATCTATTTGAATCAAACAGCAGTGTTTTGATGTTTTTAAGTTCATTTTAGGCTAAAAATGTGACACTAGGCTTTTCCAAAAGTCCCACAATATTTCTTGGTTTTACCTACATCAAGAAATGCCACACAGCAAGCCTTTCTTGTGGTAGAAAATTTTACTGCGTGGTGCTTAGTCAATTCCCTACCACAGAACAGAAATGTCTAGATAGCAAAACAAAGCCAATGAATGAAATGAACTTTTCTAACATTAAGAGGAGTTTAGATTGTATAGGCTTCAGGCTTGGGGTTGAAAAAAAGGGTGAGTGGTTCCCTTCTATATGATGTGGTTTGCCCATTATTGAACCCTGGCACAGCAGGACTTCCATTCATGTTTAACCATGCTACTGGAACTAGTTACCCTGCCCAGTGCTAAGGACAGACATAAGATATTTCTGAAGGGAAGGAAGATCAGGATCTTTTTGGCAAGTCAATATCTTTAAATAATTAAATTAAATTGCTCCTTACATTTATGTGATTTGATTCAGGTACTGTAAATTCTTCAGAAGGCTGAGGAGGGCTGTATGTTGGAGAACTTTTTACTCATGGGCAGAGACCACAGTCATGAAGGGAAAACCAAAACATAAGTCTACAAAAGAATGACTTAATTTTTTTTTTCCATTAAGAGTCTTTTCAAAGATGAACCAAATATGTAATTTTTATCCTTAGGCTACATAGCGAAGGTTGGCTGTTGGATCTGTTTCGACGTATTCATGGTGAAGAAGGCACATTCTTTGTTCCACTGGACTTGGAGATTTCCATTCATGAGCTGAGCTACATCATGAAGAGGGCTGAGCAGTGGAGAGGAATCAATGGTGAAAGACGGATGGTGAGTGGTGAACAGAGTCTCCAAATAGAGTCTGTGGTCCAAATTAATGCTTTGTGTTTCTTCGTGTTATTCAAAAGAATCTAGATATTAGAAAATTATTCTTAGGGTGCTTCATTGAATGGAGAAGCTAAGAAGCAACATGTTCAGGAGAATTTTGTGACATTGCATGTGCATTGCCTGAACATCCTGAGGGGGTTACAATCCGCTTAGTAACCAAAGGCTTAGAGGCATCACTGATTTCAAAAATTATCTGTGCCATCTGGTGGTTCTTGACTGGGTCTTAGAGACTTTACTACTGGTTTAAATGTCAGTATCATCCCAGATATTTTCTCAGCCAGCTCATCAAATGGAGTATTTCCATGAACAAGTAGAATTGATTCCTTAAGAGGGCATAGGTGAGGCTGCCCTGAGAAGGGTGTGAGTTGGGTCAGTCAGACATGAGAGCCATGCTCTTCTTCCTGGCCCTTTTCCTCCAGGATTGCCCAGAAGTGTGGGCTAAGCTGGAAGTCTGCAGGGAAAGGTACTCTACTTTGGTTATCAAAATAATTCCTCTTTCTTTTCCATTAAGCCCCTAGCCTCTAGTCCCATATAGAGACCTTAAGCTGTGATGTATAGGAGATACATTCT